>PQWD01005465.1:169237-250604 GCA_019425675.1 Leucinodes orbonalis
TTGGTATACATAAAAAGAATTTGTAGGGTCGATTGTAGTAATTCTCCTTTTTGAAGTCGGTTAAAATATTTAGACTTATTTTAGGATTTTTAGACGACCGCTGAAGAATTAGATCTAAAAGACTGAATCCAAACAAACTGTCCAAATTTATCGTAAGTTTTTAATTTCAAAGTCAAATGAGAGTGGGGCCATCTGCGCTTGTTCCACTTAATGATGAAGGTTGATTCAGCGCTTCAAAAAAGCATTCAAATATCGCGTAAAAAGAGCATGTGAGTGAGTGTCCACGAAGGATGGCTTACCAATTAATTGGTCTTCCGAAGATGAAATTGTTTATTGCTCGTGCATCGCTCATGGTTAATTTCAAAGTCTGGTACGGCTAATCTAATTGTTCATAAATTAATTTTGATCATGAAAAAAGCGGTATATATTAAACTTAGAAGAAACTCACATAGTGTGTCAGTATTCGAAATCAGAACATTTACAGAAATCAAAAACTTCAAGTTTATCTAAAAGGTCTTGTACATAAAAACAACTTAAAATATAATAAAAGCCAACTAAAAGTATCAAAAAGTAAAGTGCAATTCCGAACTTAAAGTTTTGGGGAGAATTATTACCTAGATCCGGTGCACTCCAAATATACGTCCTGACAGGCGACTAGAAACATTGGCATGCTAGGATAAGCATAACAGATACCTATATTAGACCTTTAAAATTGCCAGCTAACAATAAAAGCGATTTTAGTATTAAGAGAATAGTTGAGACACTTAGACTGCATATTTTTGGGGGAATTCATTAATAATTCTTAAAACAATTAACCCTTGAGCCCTGAGCTACCTAATATCGTCACAAACACTACAATTTCATTTGTCTGGAATCTGGTAACGTTAAGACAACCTAACTTTACTTCAACAAGTAGTAAATACACTATGCATCAGATACTAAGCTATTTTACAGAAACAGAATCACAACCACAACTATTATAAAAAAGCGCTTGAGACCATTGCAAAGAGAGAAGGAGCGATATACGACTCATTCAGATATTAACAAATCAACCATACAGTGCCAAAGCTTACACGGTCGGTTTGCTCTGTTTTTATTCTTTGTTTAGGGATGTGACACGTGTCTCTATATCCGAAGCACATGCATTTTACCTTATTCAACGAAATACGTATAAGCTTCAATCCAATGAGCTGAGCTAGAAACGATGAAAGCTGCTGTTGTTTTATTTAAAGTATGTCCAAATGCCAATTATGCTAATGTCTGTTCTCAGAATAAAAGCACATGCATTGTTCATTTATATATAGAATCCTTATAGTACTGTCAAAGTTTTGGTTGACAGTTGTCAGTCTCAAATGAAGTGTCAACCGCCCGGGAGCACTTTTACGGTTGATCGCACACCTGTTTGGGGTCTTTGGGATGGCATGTAATAGAAATAAATAGGTTTATAGTTAGGAAATTGAATTTGGGGTAGTCAATTATCGATTCCGAGTTGGAATCAATTGAATTCGCGGGGAGATGGTTAGCCGAATTATATAAGGGTTGTTATTTCAAGAACGTTTTTTTATGAATTGGAAGGTACAAATTATTTGTCTACTTAAATTTAAGTCAATGTATCAGAAAAAGATAATAAAAAACCTTTTGTTAAATAAAATCACAAAAAACAGTACAAGATATTGTGTTCCGAGAATGCTTAAACTTGCGAGCTTCAAGGTGCGGTCGTGTCTATAATTGCCAACTTTAAGTGCTTTGTAGAAATATGACAGATTTTTGGCCAAAGTTTTGAACTACAACGTAACTAAATTGTATCTAAATGTCCATTCAGGGACAGTATTGATGTTTTTGTTTCCAGAAAATTTGTTAGCAATCTCGTAGACAGTGTAATGACAGCTTATAAAGTCTTTAATAGTAATGTGAAATGTGTTATGTTCACACAATTATGTAAAAAAGTATGGATTCGCGATATGCTCACAAAACAATCGAAAAAAGTGTTCCGAATGCAGTGACAGCACACATACACATATATCGAATTTCGAACACATTTACCTAAACAAAAGAGTACAAACTGCTCTCTCTTTGTCGGTTTGTTTTTGAGGCACGGATGGCGTATCTACATTTATATATACAGAATATCATTATACATAATATCCTTAAAGTGTATAAAATGAGTCAAAGAATTTTCATTATCACCTTGCGAAAGGCTAACTGATAAGTGCCGCTTGCCTCGTTGATTTCAATCAGTCTCGATTTTCCAATAGTTTGTTACTTTCAATATTGAACAGTTTTCAACGCCTTTTTATACAAAGTTAAAAAGTTTCTCATATAGCTGGCTTTAGAATATTCCAGAGTTTTTTATGGCAGTTTATTAGACTGTAGTTATCGTTGATGGTGTAAAGTGTCCCTTTAGTGTTATGGTTGAAATAGGCTACTAGCTTAAGGATCCTGGGGTCTATCTGAATCGATGCATAAATATATGTTTTCATTTTTTATAAAAGTATATAGTAGTTTATAGTATATATTATATACATAGTTATCCATGTTTTATTATAATGCTTAATTCGGGTCTAAATGGCGAAGTGTATCTTCAGAAAACTATAAATATAAAAAACTCCTTTTTCGCTTTGTATGCGAAATCTTAATAGCATAAATATATATAGAGTGCTTTGTTCCACTAGTGAAAAATATTTGTTTCATCTAGAAAATTCACATTTGATTTACCTACAATGGATCAACCGTATTGATTTGAAAAGTTTGTTGTCGCTCATTTACAATTTTCATCCCAATCGCGTTTAAATTTCCACAAATCTTGGATACGGACGCAAGTACGAATAGGATGTAATAAGTAAACTTATTATGGGACTTTGAAATTCAATCTAACGCCTGCAATTTACAACTAACCTAAATCATGAAAGTCATTGACCAAGACCTTAGTCCATTAGTTGACGATATGACCGTAGTAAATAAATAATACGTACTAACGCTATAAAATGCAAACTAAATATGAACGAAGGATATGATACCTATGTTTCTAAATAGAAAATCTATTTGAAAATGATGTTTTTGTTACCGAGGCGTGTGTGTTATTAAAAAAGAAAAATGATATCTAATAAAATACAACATTTAAAAGTATTGTTCTTACTGGTTTAACTACATTAACAATAAAATAATAATAAGTTAAGTAAGCACGCTAAAATAATTTCAGAAAAACTATTAAAGCAAGACTTCGTAGTAATATAGACGGTCAGTAAAAAAAATCGAATTCTTAAAAGGCCGGAAGAAGTATTTTGTTGTTATAAAATACTTCTTCCGGACTTTTAATTTTCAATTAAATTATTTGTCACTTACTTATCTTGTAATTTGTTACATAAATCTAACAATTAATTTCGTTTTATGCGATGCCTGATTACGAATAACTCATATATATTGTATAATTTATAGCAACCAAGTCAGGTGTCTTCTCACAAATCTTTGTTTGTGTCTGATTATATTTGTATAGCTTATATATTTTATTGCAATGATTGCACAAATTGCTTGTACCAATACATGTGGCGATTCTTTCTACTAATGTAAAGTACTTTTACTATCACGAATGACATCTGAATTGTGCCTGATCGCTACCAAGTTAGATTTTAGAACCTTAACGTAAACTTCATAAAACATAATGGATCTAAACTATGAACAAGAAAAGCCGTTATTTTGTGCAATGTGGAGCACATTGCTTAAAATTTTATCATTAAATCAGATAGTTTGGATCTCTGAAGCTCCAAAATGAAATGAACAAATGTAAAGCTGTACATATCTAGTCTAACAGAACCGGTCCCAGCGTCGATAACTTCCGGGCAAGAAATAGGTTGTAGTTTTACTGTTCTCTTATTTTTGTTGGGCTCACATGCTCCGTTCCTGCAGCTTAGGCCGCCGGTATTGGTTCCTCTTAAAGGATTATTTTTATTACTATCTACTTATTGCTGGACGGACTCTCAAATCGTAATTTATACGCCGCATTGGGTTTTAGTCTCTTTATATTGTGTACAATATATTACCGACTCGAACGCCTTTGGAAAAATATGTGAGTTCATGACTATGGTCTTATTAACAAAGTTGAAAGTCAGATGATCACTAACTAATGATATGTTAAGTTCTGTTTATTTGGAAAACGGCATATCGAATGAAATATTTCGTTCGACTATTCCTTAAAACAAATAACATTGATAAATTTCTTATCAGCGAAACACAATCATTACACAATAAAACACTTCATAGCCTCTTTGACTATTTTGTTTTTATTAAAAGCATTGGAGAGCGTGGAATTAATAGATACGAATTTGAATAAAGTTCCGGATTTCTTTGTTCACATTAGTCTTACCTTCTTAATGAGTGTGGATTTGGTATTAAAATCACAATTGTGAGGATACCCAGTATAGTTCTAGATCTTTTGATAATCTTGTTTATTTTGTGGATCCTAAGCAAATTATGGCAATAAATCAGCCAATATTATAGGATATTCAGCTCTGGACAAATACATCAATAAATTATATCAAAGAACCCTTATAAGGTTGAGTTTTTGCCGTCATGTTATCCTATGATTTATTCTACCATTGAATACGAGTTTGACAGTTGCGCGAGTAACTTTTTGTTGAAAAAAAGTGTTTTTTTTTTAATTATATTATTACTAATATTAATCTTACTATAAAACATATTATAAATAATTAAAAATATATATGTTATTACAATATATGCCAATATTTATTTGGTCTGAGTGGTGTGTTAACTTTATTTTAATGTATTAAATGATTTCTTTCGGTATTCTACTTTGTAATAATCATACATTTATTTTCATTAAAACTGACAAATGATAACTTTGCAGACAACTTTAATTACACGCCAGAAACAGATCGAAGTTTTAACAAATACATCTCTAAGTTGGTATTATCTAGATCTAGACCCAAGCTAGACTTGATAATAACTGGAATACAGCAGGAAATTAGCACAAACGAACCGATCTGCACAAAGGAAATAACTGTTTAACGGCTGTGTAGGGGGAATCTACGAAACCTAAGTTATAACAACGTTTGTGTAAAGGTGTCAAAATATTGATATTACTCAGGGCAATAATAAAGTTATAAAAGGCAAGCAAAATTCTATAAATGTATATTTCTCTAAAACAAAATCAATGACATTTGTAACTGAAAAAGCCAAGTAACCACTTATTATTTGGATTTCGATTTATTTGAATGTATTCACATCTCAAAATCGACCGTTGACAAATATACACTGCACCGAGCTATTACGCCATAGAAGTTCACCGATGATGCAGATGCACTCGTAAATCAAAATATAAGCATGCGAACTGGCAAATTTGCAACACAAATCACCACTGCAGTGTATAGTGCAGAGCTTTTTGTTTGCGGTAGAAAGAAACCTGCTGATTAGCATATTCCATCGGATGCCCACCCCGTTGCGGCACAGCCTAGGAGCTTGCAATGCCTTGTTGACAACACATTACCAACTGCTAAAGCACAGTTACCGCCGATTTATATAAACCCTATTCAATATCATTCACTAAAACATTCGAATCGTCGCGTTGCGTTTTGCTACATTTATCACTTACACTGATTATTTTATTTCACACAATAGACGTTTGTGGACACTGTTTAACACACGGAATCACATTGTTGGTGTGTAAGAGGGTGGTTATTGTGTTGGTTGGTGATTATTTTGTGTTTTGTGTGATGAAGCGCGATGCTTGCGCGCTGGGGTCGCGCGCACTACTAGTGACTCCCGGGCGAGCGCTTACTGTGGCCGGCAAACGCGCGTTCCGTTACACGCGGCTTTTTTCATCTTTCTTTCTACTTTTATAATTTATTAATAATTTGCTTGCGCTGATAAATGAAATTCTTTTGTTTTGTTTAATAAACCTACTATACAAATATTTAAGGTACATTCATTATGTTGAGTCTGAACAAAGTAATCATGTACAAAGTACACGTGGCTCACATAATAATTTGTGAAAAAATATCCCAAACAGAAGATCCGAAAAAAGTACATAACTCTAACTGGTTTGAAATTAGAAGTTATTAAAAATAATTTAATTGTATAACATTTTTTAAACAAGGCACATCAAAATCATGCTTAGAACGGAACGCAGCAAGTATTTGCTACACTAACGCTATCTCTCTCGTACAGTTGCCGATAAAAAGAGACAGAGCTGTGTCCAACCCTGTGCTACCCTTCCCAATGCCGGGTTACAACAACCAATGTAACAAGAGCTTTTCGTTCGCCCGTAAAATCGTGTTGCTGTTATTTTTTGCACGTAAAGCACAGGCGACGGAGGACGTTTTTAAATTGGTCAGTTGAAAAATGTAGGGCCACGAGTTTAGGGCTAACAAATTAGAAAGGGGGAAAAAACGTTAGAAACGTCAGGTTTATTGACATTTTGCCGGGCGATAATTAAGGCTTAGTAAGGGCCCTGAATGTTATCGGCACACCGTTAAATTTTAAAGCCGGGATTTTCGTTTCAATTAGTTCTGTATCAATTGGTTCTCAAATGAGCTAGTAATGGGGCTGTTATTTTTATGGGGTTTTGTTTTACGAGCCTTTGATATCTGTCAGTCACGGTTCGGTTATTGGAATCTCATACTTTTGTATTTTCGATTATTTTGTGCATGAACTTTTTCGGAAGTTTTTTGTGCTGGAGTTATTTTGTTTGGCATGTAATTATTTGAGTTATAAGAGGCATGATACCTGTTAGGATAGTAATCTAAACAAAATAGAAAATCAATTGTATCAAATTCTAGTCCTTGATGTGTCAAGCAACTATCATTAAAATAATATATGTGATTGAATTTAACTATTATTAGTATTAGAAGAGATTTTTTGTGTTATGGTAGAGTCATAACAAATTTAATTATAAAAATTGACGCTTTAAAAGTATCTGTAAAATATGTTTTTGAATGATTTGAGCCTGTGAATAATAATTTGAAATTTGAGAAGGACTTGTTGTGACGGTATTTTTAACAAAAAAAATTCAAATATATAAAATAGTATTGTTGTAAACAAGAATAAATATAATTTTAGCAAATGAAAATAAATTTCACAATATTAAATATATTTACATTTGCTACTTGAATTTTTTAGATAACATTTGTAGTGGCTTTATGAAGTCAAACGAATGCTATAGACGGTTAAACAACTTGTTTTTTGTGTTTGTTGTACAATGATATTCTGTATATATACTTTTTCATCATTGTTGTTATATAAATAAACGGCAAACTTTCAGTAACGCCACCTTCTTAAAGTAATATTAACGTTACAATAGTTATAAGCATATCCACTGTTGTTGTTAAAGTTACAAGTAGCACGAAGTTACCAAGTTCCACAAGTACAACATTTTGTTGTAGTCGTTCTTAAGATGGCGCTAGTTACAGCAAACTGGAAGCCTCAACATACATCTTAACATTAAAAGATCTGCATTGTGATTTCCGTACTTGGGACATATCGTAGCATATAACTATACCCTATTTATTATAAATTTGTATTACTGAGTTGTAGGCTCAGCTCTGATTTGTCTAGGTAGGTTTACTTGGTGGTAGATTCGATACTGAGTCGTCTAGGTAGATACCACCGGTTGTCAGATATCGTCCCGTCAAATAAGAGTGCTATGCACTTTTGTGTCTCGGGATGAGGGCACTGTAGCTAGTGAAATTACTGGGTATAGGGGACCTAACATCTGATGTCTTGGGTGACGGGCGCAGGATGGCATTGATGGAGAATAATAATTGTGTTTTTAGTTGTAAGTCTCCTTAAATGCCTTAAATGTTCAAAATTCGAAATATGTGTATTTGTGCTGTCACTGTATTCGGAACACTTTTTTCGATTGTTTTGTGAGCATATCACGAATCCATACTTTTTTACATCATTGGTCACGGCTAAAATCTTAAGTTAGTGATTTATACCAGCCAATTTGCATTGGGCTCTCGCGGTGGATTCCGCCAATCTCCCCATGGCTATGTTGTGCGAGAACGCCTGTTGCCTGACTTTTAACATTATTTAATCTTTTAAGCGACTTTGTATATTACAACCATCAGATAATTCTCAATTTTATTTGTTGCTTACCTAAGGCGCAAGTCTTCATTGTGCACGTCATTTTTGACTGTATGTAACTAAATTTGTAGACTTGATCAGTTTGGAACCGACTTGGAGTTGCGCAACTAAGCATCGAATGAGATCTGTACCGGAGGCAAAGAGTCAATAGTTATCTAGTAGACAGACGAAGAATACGGAAAAGGTCGCTAAGTATAAAGTATTTTTCTTGAATTCCTGAGCGACAAACCAATTAAAATTAATGTAACTAAGGTAATTACCAAGTAAAAAAGGCAACATAATTCGAATATCCCTTTTTAATATTTTATAAAAATCCAATTAAAATTCGAACATTTTAAGTATCTTAATCAATACGTATATAATGGTATACAAATTTCGTTGTAACATATCCTTAAGAACTATTTACAACTTATACTTATCGTGTAAATAAAGCCTATTTTATTTATACAAAAATACAATTTCTCCTAAAATTGACTGGTATGTAATAAACATTGGCATTTAAATTACGAGATTCTTTGTTAGTCTCGTTTTCCACCAGGAGCTATAACATAGACTATATAATCGAAAGAAGAACAATCCACCAATGACGAAAATGACTTTTTATGTCTATAAGAAAAAAAAAACAACCAATCTCACAATCCTAGAAAGAATTCAAGACAACAGATTTATTAAAATAATTAAATTCATTATTAAGAAGAATAATTCAGAAATGTGTCAGGGCATTTTACTACTTTGTAAAATAGTCTCAGTTAACTATCAGTCAACTTTGAACAAAATAATTTAAAATTTATATATTTACAATTATTTAACTAACTAATAAAGCTCAATGGACGGAAAGGAAGGAACTAACTTAACTACAAAGGAGAAGTGATTATTGAGGTAGTTTGTATTGAACTGGTAATGGGTTATAATCAGCAAGATAAGGCATTAAATCTGACGTCTACAAGCGGATACCAACATATTTTTCATATATAACAATTATTACAAGACTCTTTATATATAGTTGAGATTCTTTGAACAACTTTAAAGTCACTTCGGATTCCATATTACATTTTTATACATACATGAGTATGTACAAAATTTACATTAATTCTGCTTACTAACAGTCTAAACTACCCAATTAAATAGTTTGATAGTTTACTGTGACAATGGAGTAGAATATAAAAATCATATCATTTATTTGTAGACGTCAAAATTATAAAATATATTAAAAATCAGTTAATGATCTGGGATATATTTACATTTTTCATCCTTAACTCATATTTGAGCATAGCTCGTAGTGGAATTACCTCTTAAATTCTACGGGCAATTATACTGTACAATTCATAAATGTACAATTTTATTTGAAGCTTTGGAAGAGATGAAGTAGTACATAATCCGAAGCAACGTAAATTTTGGCATATCAATTTCAGTGTTGCTTTTGCAAATGAAATTTATTCTCAATTTAACTTCAGCTCTCCCAAAACTAAATTCGAAGGTTAAACATTACTTGGGCTATTGAACCTTTTCTTTATCTAAAAGACATATACCATTCGAATATCCGTTGACGTGTCCGTTAAGTTCACATTTCGTGTAACCATTCATATGGTTCGTATATCCGTTTGGAGCTACATTCTCTTTGTCTTCTTCAGCTTTAATATTACTGGCTTCACCACGAACGTGACCATTCATTTTGCTATGACCATTAGGGATGGTGTTGTTGTTTTCAGCGCTGACTGGTTTTGCCTGTTTTGGTCTATCCTTCTTATACGCTTGTATGTAGAAGTTTGTGAACAACACGATGAATATCGACGAGTGCAAGATGAGTCCTGCAGCGATGAATCTGAAAATTGATATCATATCGATTACTTATATTTTAAGGTAATTTTAACTAGACATTTTTTTATTCTTATTATTTTAAAATTTTTCATATTGAAGATAAATGGACGTTATACTTCAAGGGATAGTTTTTTTTTGTAAACCTCACTTTATTTCGTCCTAAACATTAACTTTCAACTTTAAGAATTTGAAAGTATCAACAAAATAGGTACTATTATTGAAACATAAAGAGATTTGCGCTCAAATGATGTGCGCTTTGGCTTTTTTTACAGTAAGAACTTTTGTTTTTCACGATAAATTCGTATTTAACAATCATGTCTGGAATAATTTCAATTTCGTGTCAAAAATTTTGCAAACTTCGACTGTAACAATTCCAGTTACATTTTTATACCTCTAAATAACAGAATCTGATGCATGATGAGTATTTCAACTTACTTTGGATAGCCGCAGTCGTAAACAAGTGCGCTGATGGAGTGGAACAGTACCATGAAGAATTGGACCTGATAATAAATAATAAACAATTTAAAACTTATTCAGTTGCAAAAGATATGTTATGTTGTAGAACCGATGGCCGATGGGGCGGAAAGGTTCTCGAGTGGCGTCCACGTAACGGAAAGCGAAGCGTAGGCCGACCCCTAACCAGATGGACGGATGATCTGGTTAAGGTGGCGGGTAGCAGATGGATGTCAACTGCAAGGGATCGGTCCGCGTGGAAATCATTAAGGGAGGCCTTCGTTCAGCAGTCGACTTTCTAGGTTGTAATGATAATGATGAAAAGATGTGTTTGTGTAAAGTTTGTTGGTAAGGCTTAATTCAGCATAAAAAATAATGTTTTTGGTGGTACACCTAACTACAAAAAGAAATCCAAATGTATAAACAGACTCGCACGAAATTTTTAAGGAGGCAATTTATAATACAATTACGAACTTCTAGTGATTATAAAATTTGTTACCGGATCTTTACTTCTGTACTCATATATCAAACATGCAATTACAATTAATTTTGTAACAACAAAACTTGTTTTATTCATGTCAATGTCGAATATTTGGAGAGTAATTACGTGATTCACTTGTTGAGTTTCAATGATAGTGTTGTATGGCCTTGTTAATATATTTCGTGTAATATAATAAATTAAGTATAAGATAACATGTGCACTTGGAATGCGTTCACTACTTCTAGAGCCACTCTTTTGAGTAAGTGACTTATAGTTCGGAAATAATTTTGAACTTGTGTTTTGTACTTCGAAAATTGAGGAAGTCGGTAATTGTTACTTAACAATATTTTTCAATTGTAATTAGGGAAACTAAAAAGTTTTTAAAATAATTCCTGGAAAGCATCATATATCAAACGTTAAGTTCAGTAGATAATTATAATGAAACTTTGAGTACATAAATTCCTTGTAACTTCACTCATACCAATAAAAAAACGGTTCAATAAAAAAGTAATTTAGATCAAATATTCAGTTCAGTAAATATTCATGGTATACATAACATGGAAAAAATAAAATAAAAAACGAGCGTACTTTTAAAAGACGCAAATCGTGAACATTCATGGAACTTTCTAATAGTACAAGTTTAGAAAAACACCTCGAAGTTTTTTGTGTTGTATAGCTTTACGTTATACGGAGAGAGTGTCGCAGTATAAGCGTTGAGATTTTCAAGCCTAGACTTGATATACTTAAGACTAGTATTTTTAAATGTTCGATTTCCAGAATTCATTTGTATGAAATCGTTGCGATATGGTATTTTGTATTTCTCAATATTTTTATCAATGGATTTATTTTTATCAATAGTCAATTTAATACTTCAAGAAAGAAAAAGGCCAACAAGCATTATCTTATAGATTTACACGGATATTTTATAGACTTGGTAAATATTATTCTTGTAAGATACATGCAGTTTTCCAAAATTTTTCGCAGTTGTACTTTCTGTATTTCCTGATAATTTAAAAATCTTGAAATATTCTTCGAGATACTTTCTGTTCATTTCTTAGTAAAAGTACGTAGGAATTAGTGGAATAATGTTTGCCTGTAGACTAATAAGGATAGTTGTTCCGCGCCTAGAATGCTCGCTAGATCGAATCTTGCGCAACATGCAAGGATATGCGCACGAGCGAGTTGCATTCTGCACGATATTAATGGAGCATGCAGAAATAAGTGTAATTCGAATTACCTATGTGAAGTGCCAAATTTTCTAGGATTATAGATTTAATTTTTGTTACAGTTAAGGAATTGTTATTTGATACTGTTTTAGTGTATGATACTGTTTAAATTTTCAATGATTTAAGGAAATCACTATCATTGTATAGAAAGATTTGTGGATGCTATATTTTAAATATACCTACTATAGCCATTATTCAATTTGTAACTAGCTAACCAGTGCTCATCTTGTAGGTGCTAGGTCGCTTGCTAGCGCTGTGTGTGGTGGTTTTGTTTATAACTTCGATTTTGCGGTATAACTACCCCTACAACGTCACAAACTTTGCCCTTATATATTGAAAAAGTAAAGACTATTAAGGCAATCATGTCTCCTGTTTCCTATGTGGCATAAGTTGTAGTGCATACTTTATTCTTTAATTTTAATAATAAATAAACAAAGATTTTGTTTCGCCACAGTACGACTTAGTCGTTCGAAACCTTTGAGAACCTCCATTTCGACACCGACTCGGCGGAACGCTATATCCTTTCTCTGCAACGTTCCGATGCACGGATTAAACGTTAACTACTAAGGTTTAAATGCAATATAATGCTGCAGAGTGCAACTAAATTATATAAAACGTAAAGCATATTTCTTGGCCATGTATACATGATCTTTAGGTTTCTTAGTTATGCTATAATCATTAGGTAATGACTTTTCCTTGTGATTGTTAACTTCGAAAATTAAATGTTCATTTGTTTAAATGCACATTGACAAAACATAGTCCGCTGTCAAACATAATATGAGTTTCTACAATATCCTCTTTGAACAAACAAAATATACTTTCATGGTTTTTGAGAGAATTACTTAAAGTTGCAATTCTTTAGTATCTGGTTAATCTTGTTTAAAAAATGTTGAGAGATTTTAGTCAGCATTAGTAATTGTTTCAGTAACTATTAAGTAGACCGTGACAGAGATAGAGCTGGGTTAGCTAAGTTAGATTTGTGCTGTTACTTTGGTATTTGTCTGTCTGCAACGTCTAATAATTTCGCTAACGTCAATTGACCTATTTACGAGTTTAGTATTCGACCACACTTATCTTTTTGTGTTTTATATTTCTTCATAAAAAACCTTTCTGCGTAAAATTGTCCAAGATTGGATTAGTGGTTTATCACGATGATAAAGGCAATCTCAGTAGCTCTGTGATATATAATTATGCAAAAAAAATCTCCAGTTATGATTCACTCCAAAGTAAATATTGATTTTATTTTCACGTAAAGATAATTTTCAGGGCATGCATTATATCACTAGTATGCCTTCGCGGAAAATCNATATGTGTATGTGTGTGTCACTGTATTTCGCGGACCTTTTTTCGATTGTTTTGTGAGCATATACGAATCCATACTTTTTTTACATCATTGGTCACGGCTAAAATCTGATTTAGTGATTATACCAGCCAATTTGCATTGGGCTCTCGCGGTGGATTCGCCAATCTCCCCATGGCTATGTTGTGCGAGAACGCCTGTTGCCTGACTTTTAACATTATTTAATCTTTTAAGCGACTTTGTATATTACAACCATCAGATAATTCTCAATTTTATTTGTTGCTTACCTAAGGCGCAAGTCTTCATTGTGCACGTCATTTTTGACTGTATGTAACTAAATTTGTAGACTTGATCAGTTTGGAACCGACTTGGAGTTGCGCAACTAAGCATCGAATGAGATCTGTACCGGAGGGCAAAGAGTCAATAGTTATCTAGTAGACAGACGAAGAATACGGAAAAGGTCGCTAAGTATAAAGTATTTTTCTTGAATTCCTGAGCGACAAACCAATTAAAATTAATGTAACTAAGGTAATTACCAAGTAAAAAAGGCAACATAATTCGAATATCCCTTTTTAATATTTTATAAAAATCCAATTAAAATTCGAACATTTTAAGTATCTTAATCAATACGTATATAATGGTATACAAATTTCGTTGTAACATATCCTTAAGAACTATTTACAACTTATACTTATCGTGTAAATAAAGCCTATTTTATTTATACAAAAATACAATTTCTCCTAAAATTGACTGGTATGTAATAAACATTGGCATTTAAATTACGAGATTCTTTGTTAGTCTCGTTTTCCACCAGGAGCTATAACATCATAGACTATATAATCGAAAGAAGAACAATCCACCAATGACGAAAATGACTTTTTATGTCTATAAGAAAAAAAAAACAACCAATCTCACAATCCTAGAAAAGAATTCAAGACAACAGATTTATTAAAAATAATTAAATTCATTATTAAAGAAGCAAATAATTCAGAAATGTGTCAGGGCATTTTACTACTTTGTAAAATAGTCTCAGTTAACTATCAGTCAACTTTGAACAAAATAATTTAAACTTTATATATTTACAATTATTTAACTAACTATAATAAAGCTCAATGGACGGAAAGGAAGGAACTAACTTAACTACAAAGGAGAAGTGATTATTGAGGTAGTTTGTATTGAACTGGTAATGGGTTATAATCAGCAAGATAAGGCATTAAATCTGACGTCTACAAGCGGATACCAACATATTTTTCATATATAACAATTATTACAAGACTCTTTATATATAGTTGAGATTCTTTGAACAACTTTAAAGTCACTTCGGATTCCATATTACATTTTTATACATACATGAGTATGTACAAAATTTACATTAATTCTGCATACTAACAGTCTAAACTACCCAATTAAATAGTTTGATAGTTTACTGTGACAATGGAGTAGAATATAAAAATCATATCATTTATTTGTAGACGTCAAAATTATAAAATATATTAAAAATCAGTTAATGATCTGGGATATATTTACATTTTTCATCCTTAACTCATATTTGAGCATAGCTCGTAGTGGAATTACCTCTTAAATTCTACGGGCAATTATACTGTACAATTCATAAATGTACAATTTTATTTGAAGCTTTGGAAGAGATGAAGTAGTACATAATCCGAAGCAACGTAAATTTTGGCATATCAATTTCAGTGTTGCTTTTGCAAATGAAATTTATTCTCAATTTAACTTCAGCTCTCCCAAAACTAAATTCGAAGGTTAAACATTACTTGGGCTATTGAACCTTTTCTTTATCTAAAAGACATATACCATTCGAATATCCGTTGACGTGTCCGTTAAGTTCACATTTCGTGTAACCATTCATATGGTTCGTATATCCGTTTGGAGCTACATTCTCTTTGTCTTCTTCAGCTTTAATATTACTGGCTTCACCACGAACGTGACCATTCATTTTGCTATGACCATTAGGGATGGTGTTGTTGTTTTCAGCGCTGACTGGTTTTGCCTGTTTTGGTCTATCCTTCTTATACGCTTGTATGTAGAAGTTTGTGAACAACACGATGAATATCGACGAGTGCAAGATGAGTCCTGCAGCGATGAATCTGAAAATTGATATCATATCGATTACTTATATTTTAAGGTAATTTTAACTAGACATTTTTTTATTCTTATTATTTTAAAATTTTTCATATTGAAGATAAATGGACGTTATACTTCAAGGGATAGTTTTTTTTTTGTAAACCTCACTTTATTTCGTCCTAAACATTAACTTTCAACTTTAAGAATTTGAAAGTATCAACAAAATAGGTACTATTATTGAAACATAAAGAGATTTGCGCTCAAATGATGTGCGCTTTGGCTTTTTTTACAGTAAGAACTTTTGTTTTTCACGATAAATCTTCGTATTATTAACAATCATGTCTGGAATAATTTCAATTTCGTGTCAAAAATTTTGCAAACTTCGACTGTAACAATTCCAGTTACATTTTTATACCTCTAAATAACAGAATCTGATGCATGATGAGTATTTCAACTTACTTTGGATAGCCGCAGTCGTAAACAAGTGCGCTGATGGAGTGGAACAGTACCATGAAGAATTGGACCTGATAATAAATAATAAACAATTTAAAACTTATTCAGTTGCAAAAGATATGTTATGTTGTAGAACCGATGGCCGATGGGGCGGAAAGGTTCTCGAGTGGCGTCCACGTAACGGAAAGCGAAGCGTAGGCCGACCCCTAACCAGATGGACGGATGATCTGGTTAAGGTGGCGGGTAGCAGATGGATGTCAACTGCAAGGGATCGGTCCGCGTGGAAATCATTAAGGGAGGCCTTCGTTCAGCAGTCGACTTTCTAGGTTGTAATGATGATGATGAAAAGATGTGTTTGTGTAAAGTTTGTTGGTAAGGCTTAATTCAGCATAAAAAATAATGTTTTTGGTGGTACACCTAACTACAAAAAGAAATCCAAATGTATAATCGTTTATATATTTGGATTTCTTTTTGCACTCGCACGAAATTTTTAAGGAGGCAATTTATAATACAATTACGAACTTCTAGTGATTATAAAATTTGTTACCGGATCTTTACTTCTGTACTCATATATCAAACATGCAATTACAATTAATTTTGTAACAACAAAACTTGTTTTATTCATGTCAATGTCGAATATTTGGAGAGTAATTACGTGATTCACTTGTTGAGTTTCAATGATAGTGTTGTATGGCCTTGTTAATATTGTGTAATATAATAAATTAAGTATAAGATAACATGTGCACTTGGAATGCGTTCACTACTTCTAGAGCCACTCTTTTGAGTAAGTGACTTATAGTCGGAAATAATTTTGAACTTGTGTTTGTACTTCGAAAATTGAGGAAGTCGGTAATTGTTACTTAACAATATTTTCAATTGTAATTAGGGAAACTAAAAAGTTTTTAAAATAATTCCTGGAAAGCATCATATATCAAACGTTAAGTTCAGTAGATAATTATAATGAAACTTTGAGTACATAAATTCCTTGTAACTTCACTCATACCAATAAAAAAACGGTTCAATAAAAAAGTAATTTAGATCAAATATTCAGTTCAGTAAATATTCATGGTATACATAACATGGAAAAAATAAAATAAAAACGAGCGTACTTTTAAAAGACGCAAATCGTGAACATTCATGGAACTTTCTAATAGTACAAGTTTAGAAAAACACCTCGAAGTTTTTTGTGTTGTATAGCTTTACGTTATACGGAGAGAGTGTCGCAGTATAAGCGTTGAGATTTTCAAGCCTAGACTTGATATACTTAAGACTAGTATTTTTAAATGTTCGATTTCCAGAATTCATTTGTATGAAATCGTTGCGATATGGTATTTTGTATTTCTCAATATTTTTATCAATGGATTTATTTTTATCAATAGTCAATTTAATACTTCAAGAAAGAAAAAGGCCAACAAGCATTATCTTATAGATTTACACGGATATTTTATAGACTTGGTAAATATTATTCTTGTAAGATACATGCAGTTTTCCAAAATTTTTCGCAGTTGTACTTTCTGTATTTCCTGATAATTTAAAAATCTTGAAATATTCTTCGAGATACTTTCTGTTCATTTCTTAGTAAAAGTACGTAGGAATTAGTGGAATAATGTTTGCCTGTAGACTAATAAGGATAGTTGTTCCGCGCCTAGAATGCTCGCTAGATCGAATCTTGCGCAACATGCAAGGATATGCGCACGAGCGAGTTGCATTCTGCACGATATTAATGGAGCATGCAGAAATAAGTGTAATTCGAATTACCTATGTGAAGTGCCAAATTTTCTAGGATTATAGATTTAATTTTTGTTACAGTTAAGGAATTGTGATTTGATACTGTTTTGGTGTATGATACAGTTTAAATTTTCAATGATTTAAGGAAATCACTATCATTGTATAGAAAGATTTGTGGATGCTATATTTTAAATATACCTACTATAGCCATTATTCAATTTGTAACTAGCTAACCAGTGCTCATCTTGTAGGTGCTAGGTCGCTTGCTAGCGCTGTGTGTGGTGGTTTTGTTTATAACTTCGATTTTGCGGTATAACTACCCCTACAACGTCACAAACTTTGCCCTTATATATTGAAAAAGTAAAGACTATTAAGGCAATCATGTCTCCTGTTTTCTATGTGGCATAAGTTGTAGTGCATACTTTATTCTTTAATTTTAATAATAAATAAACAAAGATTTTGTTTCGCCACAGTACGACTTAGTCGTTCGAAACCTTTGAGAACCTCCATTTCGACACCGACTCGGCGGAACGCTATATCCTTTCTCTGCAACGTTCCGATGCACGGATTAAACGTTAACTACTAAGATTTAAATGCAATATAATGCTGCAGAGTGCAACTAAATTATATAAAACGTAAAGCATATTTCTTGGCCATGTATACATGATCTTTAGGTTTCTTAGTTATGCTATAATCATTAGGTAATGACTTTTCCTTGTGATTGTTAACTTCGAAAATTAAATGTTCATTTGTTTAAATGCACATTGACAAACATAGTCCGCTGTCAAACATAATATGAGTTTCTACAATATCCTCTTTGAACAAACAAAATATACTTTCATGGTTTTTGAGAGAATTACTTAAAGTTGCAATTCTTTAGTATCTTGTGAATCTTGTTTTGAAATTGTTGAGAGATTTTAGTCAGCATTAGTAATTGTTTCAGTAACTATTAAGTAGACCGTGACAGAGATAGAGCTGGGTTAGCTAAGTTAGATTTGTGCTGTTACTTTGGTATTTGTCTGTCTGCAATGACTAATAATTTCGCTAACGTCAATTGACCTATTTACGAGTTTAGTATTCGACCACACTTATCTTTTTGTGTTTTATATTTCTTCATAAAAAACCTTTCTTGCGTAAAATTGTCCAAGATTGGATTAGTGGTTTATCACGATGATAAAGGCAATCTCAGTAGCTCTGTGATTATATAATTATGCAAAAAAAATCTCCAGTTATGATTCACTCCAAAGTAAATATTGATTTTATTTTCACGTAAAGATAATTTTCAGGGCATGCATTATATCACTAGTATGCCTTCGCGGAAAATCATTAGAAAATATTTTGTTTGTCGGAAGCTTATGTTTGTTAATCAATCGGCAAAATATATTCACCAAACAAATGTTAATATTTAATTACTTGGTTTTCTCCGATCTCTTTGTTTCTTTACACTACAAATTTCGTACTATGGTCGATTAAGAAAATATGAATATTAAACTTATACTTACTAGTTGAAGGGTGGTAAGGTGCTTCTTCCACCAAAGGTACTTCTGGTACTGCGGCCCCATGGCTGCCAGCATGTAGTAACTGTACATGATGATATGCACGAGGTTGTTGACGATATTCGAGAAGGTTCCATGACCACCTAGAACATAACACAAGTAGGCATTAATAAAGGGACCGAGATGAAACTACAACTAATAATATATATTTTTAAGAAAATGCTATTGACTCATTTGGTAGTTCGATCCCCGTGCTCTATAATTGTGTGCATGAACATTGGTATTGACCTAGGTGTTTATATATATAATATGTATGTATTACAAAAAAACCGTTGTTTAGAACCCATTTTACAGACTAATGCTTAGTTTGAGGCTATTTACTCATATTCATTTATTATTTAATGAACTTTGAATACATAATAAAAATGCTTTATTATAATGGCAAGATAGTGATAAAAACTTTACTACCATTTAGAAGGGCAGATACCTTCTACTTCCTATATTGACCACAATTACTAGTTTCTGTTTTTATCAAAAACATAGTGGATAACTGTTCAAGTCGTGTTCACTCACTAATAATATGCAATGAAATGATACAAGGTCTACGTTCATTAAAAGTTCGGTAGAATCTACTACTTGGGGCGTAGAAAATAAATTGTACCACTTGATGCGTGAAAAATAAATTCTACTACTTGGGGCGTAAAATATATTCTACTTACTACACGGGGCGTTGAAAATAAATTCTACTACTTGGGGCGTTGAAAATAAATTCTACCACATGAGGCGTAAAAAATAAATTTTCTATTGTCTTTGCGCGATAGTCTTCCAACGGATCTCATTCCTTGATTCATCTTAGTACAGAAAATATTCTGTCTAAAAAGGTTTGTAAAACTTCTTACCAGCGATGAACTTTACGAGTAGCCAAGCCTCGAAAGGCGTGAGTGAGTGGTGGTACAGATGAAGCCAGGTGATTTGACTCTTCTTTTTTCTCAATACGAAGAACACTGTGTCAGCAAACTCGGACAACTTGGAGAAGTAATACACCCAACATAAATGCAGCATCTGTGGGAAAAATATAAAGTAGGTAAGTACAAGTTAGAGTTTTTCATGCCCGTGTAAAAATACGGACGACGAAAAATATAGACGACTCAGTACCGAGTCTACCACCTAGAACAATAAATTTAAAAAATAATCGGGGGAGACTTTCAGGCGAAACTGGGACTAGACCATTTATTCAGGTTTATTTTGTTTTTGATACCGAAAGCGTATATTATTTGTGCACCGAAACAAAATTTAAAATTACAATCGTATTTTTTTCAACGCTCAGCAAAACAAAATTTAAGTATTTCACTGCTTGGAATCACGATTCTCGAGTTTGAATATGGAATATTCGGCCATCATTACATCTGTAGGTTATGGCATACCAGTTGTAAGATAAAATCGATAGTGGTATAAATATGTTGTAGTGAAAGTAAAATAACCTTTCCGCTATAATACATTAATATCATTCAATATTGATCGTATCATCATACAAAAGTATCAAATAATAGTAGTATGTATATCCTATTGCCATAGTTGTATTTTGATACGAAGTTAATAAATTCATTAATTTTATTTTGATTTTAAAATGAAAATGTAAAAATTTCCACATTACTAAGTGAATGTTATTACAATTTAACAATAATTAAGCCTTTGTCTTGGATATATCGATAAAGATGTTCTAATAATAGGAGAAAGGTAACATGATCTTAAAAGTCATCGTCATCAGCCTATAGTGGTCCACAGTGGGCACAGGCCTTCCCGTACAGCTATATGATTGGGCAGTTACCCACTACGCTAGCCCAATGCGGTGCTCTTATACAAATGTGGTTTTACCAAGTCAACAGGCTCCAAAACGTAAAGAAAAAATCACAAAGTGCAGGCAGTGCGTGTCGATCTTGACATGGTAATCTGAGCATTGAACTTGCCGCGATGGCGTCGGTGAAAGCTCTGTAGGTCAACGCTTACGTCACGTGGTTGAAAGTGAAAATTGTCAACTGCTACACCGCACCGATGGCTTGAGGTATGTAGCTGCGTTCGGTTGACGATCGTACAAGTAATGCAAGTATTGCAACGGGCGATGACCGAAAGGTTATGTCGAGTTCCTCCATGCTTCGGAAGGTTAAGCCATGGTTTTGGTTATTATCTTCTCTCTCTCTCTTCAACCTATTGCAGTCAAATGCTGGACATAGGTCTCCTCCATTTTGCGCCAGATATCCCGGTCCTCCGCCAACGACCTTTCGCATGTCGTTGGTCCACTGGGCTGGAGGGCGTCCTAAGCTACGCTTGCCAAGACGCGGTTACCACTTCAGATCTCGTCTGCTCCAACGGTCATCGGTTCTGCGAAATACTTCATCCCACTAGCATTCAGTGAATAGCTTAAGTACTAACACTAGGTTATAAGTTATCTTAATATAATACTAACACCACTATGGATTACTGGTCCGAAATAAACAAATTATTATTATTATTATTACTACTATTCAAATTGCCGATTAGGTGGGCTATGTCGCTGACTTAATTATCTTGAGTTCCTTCGTTCTTCGGAAAGCATGTTAAGCCATTTGTTTCGGTAACTATCTTAGGATGATCAAAATAAAAATTACTTTATTCAATTTAGGTCTTTGAACAACACTGAACAACAATGAAGCTACAAATGTAAACTGGTTTTGAACTGTGATTTTCTACTGAGAAGAATCCAGCAAGAAGTCAGTCTCAAGAATCAGTTGTTACTCGAAACTGGTAGTCGCTAACTTACTAATACGCAGTGGGTCCGCGTGCTATGGCTTAAGCTCCTATAGCCATGCTATGTGAGAGGCCTGCCCTGTCCGGCAGCTCATGTATTTTGCACATGTTTGTTGAAGAATTGCCATTAACTTATTCATGCACCTGCTTCATGTGGATTGGTGTTATTGATTAGGTATCATCAGTATCAGCTTATTTAAACGTCCCCACCGAGGGGCACGAGCCTACTCGTAAGGGTGTTTAGGCATTAGTCTCCACGCGGGCCCAGTGCGGGTTGGACAAAATCACGCACTACCTCTAAATCTCTTCGCAGGCGTGCGCAGGTCTCCTCACGATGTTTTCATTCAACGTAAGAGCGTCAGATAACGTACATATAATTTCGTAAATTCGAAAACATATTGGTACGAGGGCAACAGTTCACACCATTCAGCCACCGACGCTCTCGGTGATTAGGTACACCTTCTACGAATGATGGCTTGGTAAAAGTCACTCTTGGAAGCTATATGAGAGAAGTGGGCAACCAGGATATCTATTGCAAAAGGGGAAGATGTATGTTAAGCAGTAGATTGCGTATGCTTCAAGAAGAAGGGTTTTTAAACTATTGAACTTAAGTCTTAACCAGGCATTGCATTTTTATTTTTTAATAGTTTTGAACTTTCCATGCACTTAAATGAAGTTCATAGTGACGTGCTCTCTTATTGGCCAGATTTGAGAAGCTCAATAGTATCACTGTAGTAATATGGATTCAGTCGCTAATCCGTTTCATGAATGTCTCCTTCAATTATTTGGGCTTCGACAATATGATGAAGGAGGCAATTACATTTTTTTGTGATAACGCCTTGATCGAATCTTATATTGATGACCCAGTTTGATTTGTATCATAAGACAAATAAAGAAAACATCATACAAAAGGGCTTTAATTATTGACATTTCATATCATTGGGTCAAGAACACGTTAAATTGGCTTAAGTGGCAACATGTTACCGAAGTAAAGTTATATGTTACAGAAGTGAAGTGTTGTCAAAATATTTTCCTTAAAGATTCCATAGGTGAAATCACCCGTCTTTATTGGTGTCGCCGGGTATTGTGCGTGAATGATTGGCGTTTAATGCACTTTTTCGTTGTGTTTTCAAATCATTTTGAATATGAACAAAGGAATAAGGAGTGATAGGTTTATTAAGCTACATTATTATCAATTTTTGTTAATGATTTTCGTTGAATGTATAACTAGCTAAATATTTTGGCTCGAGACTGGGCCTTGGCCTCTGAAACGAGAGACTTTTACTGGTCTCCATTCAACACAACAGACCGGGGTTAGCTCGGGGTCGAGAATTGTTCAGAACCAATACTCGACTTCAAGCTCATGCAGGGTTTCCAGTGATATTTGGGACGATCGACTGAGCACTGTCTGCTCAATTGTCCAAGATATGCTCTCAGTACTCTCCGACTCATTCTAAGTGGCCGAGCAATTGGAAGCGGAGGCTTTTGTCTCTTCGAGGATATTTGGTTCGGCCACTAGCTTGGTCTTCGCGTTCTCTCAGACTCTCCATCTCCAATGAATACATAATAGCCATGAATTTAGCTGTTGTTTAGTGTTTCTTTAATTGAATCTTCATTTTCTTTTGGTTTCGCACGAAATCCGGTATTCTGTGAAGACTTAGTATCACTTCTTCCGAGCCGGCCTGTGTAAGCCGAATTATAGCACTTCTACACATAAAAATAATCTGGATGTGAAGCCTTTAGTTTAAAATGCCGACGATTAAGCTAAGGTCTAATGGGTAATGGACTGTAACGCTGTCATGACTCAGTACTCTTTTCAAAGAGGCAATTAAGCATGCGTGGACGCGTCTGTCCCGATAATCAACGAAGGTATTTATTATCATAGTGTCGTTGATCATTAAACCGCACTTTAATTCTTTGTTTCATTTCATACATGGTCTAACTTCGAAGTGCTCGATTCTTCTATAGATCAAGTTCAGACGGTCCAATTTAATGTTTAATATCACAGTATCATTAACTTATTAAAAAAGTCTGTGTAAGCAAGTTAAATAAAAAATATTCACTATCACACCACATCTAGCCCCAAACTAAACATTTAGCCTGTATTGTGGATACTCAACAACGGATACGAAACAGACATGGTCATGCACAAAGTTTGTACTCGGAACCCTTGGTGTAATCAATCGAGGTCTCAACCATAACGCCACATTGATAGTCCAATTATTGTGTTTGAAGATATATATTTTATCAAAAAAAAACACAGTTTTATTTTAAGAAAACATGTTCATTGCACATTTATGGTCTAACTGTAAAGTGGTATTCTTCTACGTATATGCTCAATACAGACGTGTCAGTTATTTGTACTTTGTTTTCCACCAACATTGATACAGCGCCATCTATAATCAATTTTAGCAAATACATTGTCCTAAGATATCTTCAAAGCACAGATTTATATTTCAATCACTCATCTGATATTCTTCACCAACCGAACGCGAATATTCATAAAATGTTATAAAAACGGAGCATTTTCTAAAAAGGTAGTTAGATGTTAATCAGTCATTTATGTACATAATTCATTAAGTTTAATTGATTTTTTTTATTCATCATTAACATTTCATTTCATTATATAGGTAAAATGATTGTGAAGTACTCGTACAGCATGAGTTTTACAAACTTTACCGTGTACCACATTCGCCAAAGCTTCTAACTATTACAATAATTAATATTATAACATTACCAGAAGAAGAATAGAATTAAGTCATATACCAAATAAGTAATAGACTTTATTTAATTATTTACGCAACTAATAAGTAACTCATTGGAAAATAAATAAAATATACAATCATATGGTATAGATTTAATGCATACCTACAAATTGATATAATACCCCAAGAAGTATTATGTACTGATAAACAGATATATAGTGGTTTTGCGATATCATTAATACCGTTACAAAGAAATGTTGCTGAAAAGAAGTAAACTATAAATAACATATTGTTTTCAATTAATCTAGGGTAATGTTAAAAATATGTTTTCAACCGGATTCCAATTAATGTGAGATGAAAGCTAATTTCTTAATTGAGGTATTTTTATTGCTTCGTAAAAACAGTCTTTTAAAAGCTGACAATCTTATTAGTTTGACAATACTCTTAAAACCAAGTTTAACTTTCTATTATTTGTATACATGTTTTTTTAATATACTATAGGCAGACATTTGACCGCCATCTCACCTGATGGTAAGTGATGATGCGGCCGAGGATGGATCATGACTGCCTAAAAAAATATTCACTCTTGCCTCTAAGACGGCCAGGTTGTAATGATCACAAAATTAAACTTCAACCTTACCCTTTATAACTAAAAATATTTGGAACTCGCGTTTCACGAAATACTAAATTTTCTTTTATTTTGGCTTATCAAACTTGAAATAGTACAAAACTATTATAAATTATATAATAAATTGTATACTGATATATTTTCACATTGCTATAGACAATGATAATGATCAAAACATTATACATTTTGTTCATATTTACAACATAATCTGATGCTAATACCACAACTTGTAATACAGCTTTCCTTTTGAGTTTTCTTAGAAACCATCAATTATATCGAAACGTGTATAAATACCTGTCCTACGTTATGCTAATAAAAGCTTGAACAATAGCCTCAGCTAGCATTTCACTACCATTTGTACGGAACTAACATTCGCCTTCGAAAGTCAAAGTGTACCGTTGAGCCGGTGTCGTTGCAAATACTAATATGACAGAGGAGACAGAAGTTATGGTTACTGCCTACACGCAGCTTATTTTAGGTCTGTAATAAATAATGTAAACCTGAGTGTTTAGCAGTGGACTGCAATAGGAAGTGGTGTATTTTATTTTTTTCGAATAACCAACCCAAAAAGAAGTTAAAGATCGGGTTTTTATATCGACGAAAAGTTGTGATATTAAATACTCTTCTTGCCATAAATTATCGTTTGAATTAAAAAAATAATACTTATTTCCAAAACAACACAATGATACATAGTGAATTAATTTTGAAGTCAATGGTCTAATATTAAGAAGACAAATTTTGGTTCGAGCAAATACCAAATGAAATATCGTACTAATAAATGTATATTTTATACCTTGTAAAGTTATTGTAAACATAAAACGCGTTAAAATTACTGACGCGAGACAAGTCAATTAATAACAAAAAAAGTAGCGGCTAGAATGTGTCATAATTAGGTACTTGTTCTAATTCCCAATTAAAACTTCATACACAGTACGGCGGTCCGCCTTTATAATGCGTGAAAGTCGAAAATGTTTGCTGATTAGGCATTAATTTAATTTCAGTGACGTAACATCTGTGGTATAGTTAGTCTTTGATGGTTATCTCTCGGCGGCTGTGGTCCATACTCGCTTTCTAAGCATTCAATATAGTATAAAACGTGGTTTTGTCGACTGAGTTTGTGATTTGGGAGAGTAGGCCGTTAAAGTGTCAGATGTCGAAGTGGTTGAAAAAATGTAACAACTTGTATGTGTGCGTTGGATTAATTAGACAAAGTAAATTGAAATTTTAGTCACATAAAATTTGAGAGAGATTATGTTATTTGTGGAATCTTTACATGAATGAAAACCACTAAATCCTTCCAATAAGAACCCATGTTAGCTTTATTCGATATTGATTAGTGACTTCCTAAGGCTAAATTTAATAACTTTAAGCGCGACGACCAGCTCACTCCCCTGATGGCTAGTGACATTACTGACCAAGAGAGATTGATTAAACTGTCATTACTATGAAAACAAGCTACAAAATTTAGTTTGAACAATATCTAGTCAGTAGTTTTATTATAACGTCATAAATAGTGAACCATTATCTAATAATAAATCTGTAGTAGGTGCCGAAGTAAATAATAATTATTTGATTTAATGTTACTTGCTCCTACGGAACCGTTCATGGGCGAGTCCAACTCGAACTTGGCTAATTTTTACTTAATGGAAGACTAGTCTAGATAACAATAGCATCGCAAGATTTATGCAGATCATGTTTACATTGAATTTGCATACAATGTGAAGTTAATAAATATATACTTAGTTATTGAACAGCTTAAATATATTCTAGGAAGTTCTATATAAAATACATAATTAGTGATCAAGAAATAAGGATGGTGAGAAATGCAACAGTGGGCATTATTAATCATTTCTTATATCTAAACTTCAAGCTTTTTGTTAAACATAATTGAGCTTCTTCTTTCGATCTGTCAAATCAAAGTCAAAGTTAAAATTTATTTGATCAGATTAGGCTTACAAAAAGCACTTATGAACGTAAAAAAGAATACAAAAATACAATAAAAATACATTTAAAATACCAAAGTAAAGCACAATAATGAATTTTGATACTTGGAAAAAAGCGCTTCAGCGTTTTGGCCTGTTGAGAAAGAAGAAAGAGATGCCTTAAAGAGTTACAAGACTACGAATTCACGGGCTCAAGAAATGTGTACTTCATTTTCTCATTTTAAATTTGAGTGTACAAACGGCCTGATACACCTTATATTTTGTTAATGGGTTTGGTTTGACATCATACAAACATGCGTGTGTCAGACGTCATTTAACAAATGAAAGTTGTTCCGTAAGGGACTTGTTTTAACGGAGATCAGATGGCGTAGATCGATCCGAATATGCTTATAATATATTTAAGCACAGAATATATGCCTTCTTTACTTTAGATAAACAATAATCGCAAAATCACGAAGAAATTTCAAACAAACAATGTCTGAGCCGCTTGACACATACGTTTAGTTATCGTTATATGTATTACATAGTATTTTTAATTTTTATTAATATTTTGACTTTAACGCGTCATTAAAAGAGTATAAATACAAAATAACGATCATCATTATACTTCTATGTTACTAGGACATGTAAATTCTGTGTAAATTTGTGAATAGGCTGTTTCTGGGCAGGCATCCATCCTCGGCCGCATCTTCACTTACCATCAGGTGAGATGGCGGTCAAATGTCTGCCTATATAAGATAAAAAAACAATCTCCCCACCTGACGTGATGTGCAGAATTATTCCACGGATTTTTTTTTTGAGTTCGTATGTGAATTTAGTTTATTTTATTGTATATATCAGCTTTTTTACGGAAAATTTGGAACGACTTTTTAATCAACACAATGGCACAATTTATTTCATAGGATTTATAACAGGACTTAAGTATCTTTCAGACTAGCGTAATTTGTTGATGATCGCAAAAGTAAAACAAGTATTGTATTGATCGATTGAGTGGCTGAAAATATTACCAGTTCTCTTTCGAAGTAGTGAGGGACTTGAGATATCTTCTATCTTGAGATAGATATTTTATGTCACCAATCCGACCTTTACGATTGTTGCTTGATTTGTGCAATCGTGAAACGTACGCCCTATCCGCTACGATATCGTGTATGATTATTTTTATACAATATTAGAATGCGTGACATTCAATATAATCAAGTATTAATATTATTTTCAAGATTGCCAAACACGTGTTGCCGTCAGCGTCGCGTGAACATCTTTACTCTTCTTTTTGTTTAACAGGACTGGTATTATAGAAAATATATTTTGAGCAAGTTTTGCATAATCAATAGCTTTTGTAGCTACAAACAAAGAATTAGGTCATGATTAATAATGAAGGTGCATATCCAATCGTAGTGGACTTTTCACTACGAGGACAGTACAACAACAACATATTTTTTAAAAATATTGTACAGGGCGATCAGCACGCCCACCTGATCATAAGTGATACGCCTCACCATGACAGAGCGGCATTGAAAGAGAACAACAACTGAAAGACAGTTATTATCCTCCATCAATGCCGCACCATCATGGTCACCCAAGACAACAGATGTTAGGTCTCTACAGGTCCCTCATCCCGAAACACAAAAGTGCATAACACTCCTGTTTCGCGGGACGATATCTGGCACTGCAGTATATCAGTACTGCGGTAATTGTACCTCATTACATATAAGATAAGAGCGTCGGTGGCTCAATGGTGTGGACTGTCGCCTTCCTACCGGAAGGCCTGAGGTTCAAATCCCGACACGTACCAATGTGTTTTAAAATTTTCGAAAATATATGTACGTTATCCGACGCTCTTGCGGTAAAGGAAAACATCGTGAGGAAACCTATATGCATGCCTGCGAAAAAATTCAAAGGTTGTGTGTGGAGTCGTCCAATCCGCACTGGGCCCGCGTGGACGACATAAGGCCTAATCACCCTACACGGGTAGGCTCGTGCCGAGGGTGGTGGAGACGTTTAATGAGCTGATGATGACATATAAGATAAAAATATAAATTTAAATCAAGAGTAGATTCCAAGAGGTCGTCAATATTTTTCTCGATAGTAAAAGCACGATACTCAGAAAGTTTCAAATTGAAATTGTCTTTGGTTTAAGTTTCTCCCGAAATCAACCCAGTCGTATTTGAAGACAAGTTTCCAGATTTTTATCATTACTGTTTAATATAGCCGATGTTAACACTAACTTATAATAAAAGAAACCTTTTAACACAGTGAAAATATTGTAAAAATATCCAAGCGTGTGAATGTTTACCTATTGTATTAATATATAAATACACAAATTTCAAATCCTGTTAAAGCTAATGTTATGTAACCGCAAAAGATTAATAATATTTATACAAGACGCGTAGCCATAAAAATTTACAACGGCAATAAACGAAAACTTTCGATTTTACTATCATCCGCATAATATCAGAAGCTTTAACCCAATAATCATACTTATTTTAAAACCAGTATTTATTTGCATTTTTGGTTTGAGTAATCTTATTGTACACATTCCTTTTAAATACATTTTAAAATATTAAATTCATTGGAAAACGTGAGGGGGCCCACTACTTATAATTTAAAAAAAGTCAAATAATTTTTGCCCAAAAGTTTTTCAAAAACCAACCGAATGATCTTTATACCCTAATTGTTACATGAAACAGCATTAAATCGAATACTTTGTTTAAAAATTTAATGTAATAATAATATAATTATTAAAAAACTGCCTTAAGTAATATCAGCATTAGTTACTTAAAGCAGTCTTTTAAAATAATACGTAACATTATAATTTTGCAAAAAGCGTAAATTTACTGACTTTCTAATAAACAAATCGAGCTTCATCATCAGCTCATTAAACGTCCCCACCGAGGGGCACGAGCCTACCCGTATAGGGTGATTAGGCCTTAGTCGTCCACGCGGGCCCAGAGCGGATTGGACGACTTCACACACAACCTTCGAATCTCTTCGCAGGCGTGCATGAAGGTTTCCTCACGATGTTTTCCTTCACCGTAAGAGCGTCGGATAACGTACATATATTTTTCGAAAATTCGAAAATACATTGGTACGTGTCGGGATTTGAACCTCAGCCCTCCCGGTAGGAAGGCGACAGTCCACACCACTGAGCCACCGACAAATCGAGCTTATCCATAACGAATGTCGGTTTTAGCCGCTAAGGCGAATTTTCATGATTAAATTATCTCGTTAGCCGTAGAAATTGGTAGTTGCTCGGAGACTAATGTACATTTAAAAGTATGAATTAAGTACGTCCCCACCGGGGGCTTGAGCTTATCCGTATAGAGTGTATAGAACTTAGTCGTCCACGTGAGCCCAGTGCGCCCAACCTTTGAATCTCTTCGCAGGAGTGCGCTGGTTTCCTCACGATGTTTTCCTTCACCGTAAGAGAGTCAGATAAATGTACAAATAAATTCAAACAGACATTGATACGGGACGAGATTTGAATCTGCACCCTCCAGATCGGAAGGCAACAGTCCACACCAATGAGCCACCGACGCTGTACCGTACACGAACTTAATCTTATATTTTTATTTTAGACTTACCCGCTGCGCTTTCTCGCTCTCACTGTAGTCGACTGGCTGACACGACAGGCTGTAATCACCCCACCATCCTGACATTAAGTGCTGTGAACAAGAATAAATATTTAAATTAATGAAAAACAAGCACTAATTGCCTAATTAGTGTATTTTGATTTATACAGGTGGAGTAATCAGCATCAGCTCATATATGACTCTACCGAGGGACACGAGACTACCCGTATAAGGTTCATAGGTAGTAGTCATCCACCTGGCCCAGTGCGGATTGGTCGACTTCGCAAACCCTTGAGTCCTTCACAGGCGTGCGCAGGTTTCCTCACGATGTTTACCTTCATCGTAAAAATGTCGGATAAACGTACTCATAATTTCGAAAGTTCAAAAAGGCATGGTACGTGTTTGGATTTCAACCTGCACCCTCGTGATCGGAAGGCAATTTTTCGCACGAATGAGGCAACCACGCTACTCGATATCATTAATGAATTTCAAGGTTTTCAATAGTAAACCTTGCCCTTAAAACAGTTTAGAAGCTAAGAAAACAGTCAGTCTGATTGTTGATAAGTCTGACGACCCACTCGACAAGAAGATTACGTCACTTCACGTTATGTTAACTTGGATCAAATTCAAGGACATTGCCAGTGAAAGTGGTAATCCTGTTATATTTCTTTCACTATCGATAACGCGGCTTGTGACTTTTATCGTTTCGTTCCACCGGTTTTTGTGGACCATATAACCAGTATTAAAATATTGGTCGATTTAATTACAAGCTTCGATATATTTTTTTAAGAGTCTGAGGTTTTTTTTATATCCTATGACAGTTATATTGTGAAACACTAAAAAGGTAATTATTTATTTTATGAGTGTGTCTACTAGCACTGCTACTTAGCGATTAAACATTCAGCTTAGAACTGATAGCACAAGTTTCTCCTTTCGTCTAACTATCTACTGAACGATTTCCTCATAGTAATAAATTTAGCACGGAATTATATCAGCTTTTACATGATTGAAATCCTATCTAGGGACGATAAAACCAAAAAGCTAATTTATAAAAATAGAACATACTTGTATTTCAGACTAAGTCTATTATATTAGTAACAATATTATATTTTATTTAAATTTTTAAATGGAACCCTTGTAGTGAAAAGTAACTGGGTGGTAGATTTGGAACTGAGTCATCTAGCCACCACGGCAGTACTCGGTATCGTTCAGTAAAGTAGAAGTATTTTGCACTACTATGTTTCGGGATGAGGGCGCTGTAGTGAGTAAAATTACCAGGTTAATTATAACTCTCTTAATCTGTAATATCGGGTAACAGGCGCAGGGTAATGTTAATGAAAAATAATTACAACCTACTGTTATTAATTCCTTTCAACACTTCTTCTGACATGGTCAGGCGTATCACTTACCACCAGGTGAGCAATCTGACCGTCCCGTTTCCTTAATAACTAAAAGTGCAGCAACTAACTTTAACAGCCACTTGTACCCTGCAAGTGGAAGTTATGAGGGTAAGCCTCGGTTGAAACATATGGAGCTCAAATGATGATGATGAATGCTTTAGTGCACATCAAGTATAGTAGCTAATTGTTGATTGACGCTTATTGCGTACAATACGCCTATTCGGTAACAAATCAGCAATCTAAGATTATTTGCCGATGTCAAGGAGCGCGATTATACAATTTAACCAGCCAAGCACCCGTGACGCGACGCGACTTTGACCTCTATTACGTGGGCGATAAAGCGTAAAGTGCTTAGTGATAGTGGTTAACTTGCTAGTTATTGTCTTTGATGTTAATTAGCGGATTCTTATTATCAGACATGCTTTAAGTATATACTATTTTCTTTACTGATATTTTCTTTTATTACATTATGAATCAACGTGTAAATATTTTCTGAACGTAATTTTTAAATAATTATATGTTTAGATATTATATCAGTATTATTTTCGTAACTCTAGTATTTTATTTGAGCGATGGTCGGTAATAAGCACAGACATCCGAATATACATTAGACTGGACAAGCCGCCAAGTTTATAGGCAGTCCCAGTGTCGCAATTTCTTTTCGGTTCTTAGCTGTGAAAAGTTATTATATTTCTTGGTAAATTTACTGATTCATTGCGATGATGGCATGTTACAATTGCACAGGATGGCATTTTGGGAAAAAACGTCACAGAGCGTAAACTGGCAGCTAGTGTATGCTCTTTGAGCTTACATTTGTCGCACTTTAAAACGCGGCTTGCCCCATCTCCTATATTGGGAAATCTGTGGTAATAAGATAGGTCACGGAAAAAATATTTTTATATTTAAATGTACAGGGCTGTCAGGACGCTCACTTGATGGAAAGTGATACCCCGGACCATGATAGAGCAGCATTTTAGGAGACCAACAACTGATAACAGTCATTATTCTCCATCAATCTGTGTCCGACACCAGAGACAACAGATGTTTGGTTAGTTTATTAGCTACGGTGCCCTCACTCCAAAACTCAATAGTGATTAACACTTTTGTTACACGGGACGATATCTGGCACTGATATGGTACCTTCCTAGACGACTCAGTATCGACTCCACCACCTAGTAAAATCAACATAATCTTGAGATACTATACTAGAATGGGTAGTTATTGACAACAAATAACTAAGCTGTGTAAGAAGGCAAATACCCAGCAGTGAGACGTTTTTAATACAGTTTACTCGTATATTCTTCAAATTTATCTAATTATTGGTTTTTTATAGATTTTTTTTATTAAGATAGATAATATTTTTTTCATGAAAGATATTTTGTTTGCAGCCCTAGATCTACCTTTTTGAGGAAACCACACTAGACAACGTCGTCGTCAAACAATTACAAACAACAAACAAATTTCTTTATAGATTTTGACGTACTTTGACGAACTTTCTACAAAATTACAATATTATATTTTAAGTAGTTACAATAACTATATATCTAAAGTTGGATATGTCCAATTGATTTTGAATTTTAAACGGAACAAGATAATTTGAATGAAGAAAATTGATGAACTTTAATTTTTTTATATTTCATACTAGACAGTTTATAGCTTGAATCACAGACATCCGAATATACAATTAGACTGGACAAGCCGCCAAGTTTATAGGCAGTCCCAGTGTCGCAATTTCTTTTCGGTTCTTATCTGTGAAAAGTTATTATATTTCTTGGTAAATTTACTGATTCATTGCGATGATGGCATGTTACAATTGCACAGGATGGCATTTTGGGAAAAAACGGTAATTTCTTCTAATATTCGTGCGTCTTGACTCGTCTCACAGAGTGTAAACTGGCAGCCAGTGTATGCTCGTTGAGCTTACATTTGTCGCACTTAAAAACGCGGCTTGCCCCATCTCCTGCATTGGGAAATCTGTGGCTTGAATGAAATCCCACAAGAGACAGTTATTGTGAATTATATCTTTATTATTATTTATGACATACTAATTATTATTGCGATAGCAAATTATGAGATTGAAGTATGTAGAAGTCAAACTGATGAACTTTTTTTTAAAGTTTATTTCTACTAACTTTTGCTTACACATATTAGTAAGCTATATACGGCACATATAGCTTTTATGGGCTTTTATATATTTCACTATCATCATCAGCTCATTATACGTCCTCACCGAGCACCTGTACCCGTAAATGGTGTACAGGCCTCAGTCATCTACCTAGACTCAGTGCGGATTGTCTGCGTCGTTCACAAGCTTTGAATTTCTTACATATAATTTCGAAAATTCGAAAAGACAGGGGCACGTGGAGATCCCTCCAAGATCGGAACAGTGTTCACCAATAAGCCACCGACACCGATAACGATGAAATACATTTGTATAAAAAATATTTCTCGTATTGGAAATTACCTCATAGAACATATACGATGATAGCAGCACTTGAAACGCGTTGTACCAGACGAGTGTGTTCTTGATCTGTAAAGGTTTTCTGCTGGACATCCAGAGTGGGCCGGCCACCACCACGAAGGCGAGGTATACCAGCACCATCGCCAGGGTCGGCAAAGGGGTGTCGAATAGGAACCATCCTTGCACTCTTGGATCTGGAAAGGAAATAAGAGTTATATGTGAAATTCAAGCCATAGCGTAGGACGCCCTCCGGCCCGATGGACCGACGACTTGCGAAAGGTCGTTGGTGGAAGCTGGATGAGAAAGGCGGAGGACCAAGATGTCTGGCGCAAAATGGGGGAGACCTATGTCCAGCAGTGGACTGCGATAGGTTGAAGAGAGATGTGAAATCCAACATTGGTATTTTTTAGATTAATATGCTGTCCTTAAGTATTAATTATCACGACAACGTACGTAGATGTAGACGTCGACTACTACACTAAGGGTTCCGGGTTCGCCCCCAGGCAATAAACACATTTGTGTCCATGAACAATATCTGTTTGTATTGGTCTGGCTGTTTCTATGTGTAATGTGTATGTATTTACAAAACACATGTGTGTTTATCCGTTGTTAAGAACCCATATTACAGGCTAATGAATAGTTTGGAGGTAGATGGCGCTTTGTGTACATCAGTGGATTTTTATTTATGTTTAAGTCTTGTAGTTTAATTAGTTCAAAGTGGATTCTGCTGCTTAGTTAATGCTGCAGATTCGATCTCTATAATACAATTAAATTGAATTTTAGTTTAATTATCAATTTGTAGACTACACTGCCTTACAGACCTATAGCTTCTTTACGAAACATGCTTCTTTTGTTTTGTATTTATGCAGTTTAATTCAATGGACACATTTTTTTACAAAATAAAAGCTTTGCTAAAATATTAAAATCAAGTTACAATATCACGATTAACATGCAGTAGTTTTTGGTATCGGAAAGGATTATATCGATCCTATCACGGTCATAAAACAAATGTTCTGTTCACTATGAATATAACTTTCTGGTTAAAAATTGACTGCCAATATGTCCTGACGATGTTGGCAGTAAGGTAAAACATTTGCTCGTTATTTCGTAAAATATACCACGAGAAAATATTTTTTTATATTATTCATTGATTTACAAAACAGAATTAAAGTTATTGTTTTATAATTTAAATATTTAACTAAGAGGAAGACAGATAGAAGATCAAATACGTGCGTGAATAGTTTCAGTTCAGATTGTTAGGCGTTAGAACCCTTAGAACATGGTACGATAGCTTCAAGGGAATATAGCAATAAACATATGAGTATCTAAAGTAGTATATTATTATGCTGAATCTCAAAAAAGTAACGATTTGAGAGGTTTTGGATCAGTCTTATAATATGAAAGATGTTGAACTTATTTTTATTTTCATTTGACTGTAATTGCGAAGTAAAGAAAACAAATATGTTCAGAAAAGTGGCGAGACATAGAGATAACATTTCTTCGTTAATTAATATGTAAAAAAATGCATTCTGCCGTAGGCCGGAATTCCAGTTTAGGTAACGAACCGGCGAAAGTCTAAATGAAATTTGACCTAGTAGCTTAGGCCCGGCTTAAAAGCAACCAGAGTAAATCTTTAACGATAGAACGGAATTTCGAGATGACTTTCAAAATTGTTTAGTATATACATGTTTCATATAATTTTATTTATCTTATCTGTAACAATACATGCGTACTTCTTTAGTTTTTTTTTATTATAAAAATTACATCTACAGACTCATGGTCCGTACTCTTTTTAGTTTAAGATTATTTTGTAATTTAATTATTATAATATTATGTTAGTGCTCCGCGCATGGGGCAAAAGAATTGGTTAAAGGGGGAATGGGATAACAGTCAGAATTAAAATAACTAAATATTTACATTAGGTAAAGTAGGGGTGAATATAATAAATAAAGGGAATAAATAACATCATAAATACTCATAAATACTTTAGTTTAATTTGCTGATATATATTTTGTTTCCTTATTATATTTAAAACAGACATTAGCGGTTAGTGCGTTCGTCAGTCGATCACACAAATCAAGAAATGATCGTGACTAAAAATTTTATTACCAACTTCCCCTGTGCTTTTGGTTAACTATTCGATGATCGATCATGGCTATAGTTGCTTAGCAAAGTAGTCGCCAAAGTAGTCATACTTCGGCTTGACCGGGGTGATACCACGGGATCAGAGAAAACTGAGATCGCGTGGTATCATCCGTGGCGGTGGTGGGTGATGAGTGGGTTACCGGAAGCACAAAATATTTTTGATAAATGGAGGCAATCGAGCATGCGGCTCAACTGATTGAAAGTGTCACCGCGCCCATGGACATTTGTAACAGCTGAGCGTTGCCAGTCCTTTTTTTGTAACTTCCCGTAATTTATTTTTCCTCTTCCTCTTTTTTGGCAAAGCACTCGTTACTCCTTAGGTATAACGAGTGTTTACGAATGGCAATATCACACACTCAGAGCCTCAATCCCACAAAGTTACTTGGCATCACGACATTTTACAATCCAACTGCAAATTAGTATACCGGTACAACTTAAATGTCATTGGTTTAAAATAGTTATTATATAGAAAATTAACTGTCTAATGTTAATACCAATTAAATCTACCATAAATTGTTCATTCTGTATGAATGAACGCATTTTTTTTCTATTGAGATACAATGACGACACTTCTAGATTTATTATTATTTAAAATTATTTATTAATAAACTAACCTTAGATGAACAATAAACTAACTACATCAACCAAACAATGTTCATCGGTGGCTCAGTGGTGTGGACTGTTGCCCTCCTACCGGGAAGGCTGAGGTTCAAATTACCAAGTCCACGTACCAATGTGATATCGAATTTTCGAAATTATATGTACGTTTTTCGACACTGTTACGGTGAAGGAAAACTTCGTGAGGAAACCTGAGCACGCCTGCGAGGAGAATCAAAGATTGTGCGTGAAGTCGGCCAACTTGCACTGGGCCCGCGTGGACGACTTAGGCCTGTACACTCGCATAAGAGTAGGCTCGTGCCCCTCGGTGGGAACGATTAATGAGTTGATGACACAATGTTTGAGCCACTTCAGACATTCGTTGACTTATTGTTATATTTATGACATCAATTTTTATTAAAATTATGACCTTTTATTCGTCACGAATCAAAATCACGAGCATACTACTATGTCATGACATGTAGCGAGCGACATGATTATGAATGATATTTCTGCCCAATTGACGAGATGACCAGAATTTTGCCGCGGACACTTTTTGAGTGAGATCTAGTTAATTAATTAGTTAAATTATTGTTTATCTTAGTCGTGAACAGGCGCATGCCGCTACGCTACCCATCTACCAAAACATTTCAAAACATAAAAATAATATAATAAATAAATATCCACTGACATTCACACAGCGCCATCTAGCCCAAGTTAAGCGTGAAGCCTGTATTATGGGTACTAAACAACGGATAAATATACTTAAATACATTTTTTTTCGTAAAATACATACTATCATACATAGAAAACACCCAGACCATTTACAAACAGACATGTTCATGCACACAAATGTTTGTCTGCCCGGGTATCGAACCCGGAACCCTTGGTGTTGCAGCCGACTCTTCAACCGCAACACCGAATGGGTCGTCAATTACAACTTATTCATTATTTTAAAGATGAATGAACGTAAAGTTAACCGTAATTAATACCTGGAAAGAGCGTGAACGATGACTGACCTTAGTCAAACTGTCTCAAGGCCGTCAAAATGTTGCGAAACGAAATCCTAACGACACTAAATTGTTTTTTACGGAATTTTAAAACACGTTATGAATTGTATTTGAAGGCGAGCCCGCTTATTTTTCGTGGTTAGCCAATAATAATTTATAATGATAAAGCTGCAATCCCTTTATGAAATTAATCATCCTCGATATATCAAATGCTATGTTGCTTTGACCACAAGTCTGTGACATGTATTTTTTTCTCAGACGTGGGAGGTGAATTAATTTACATTGTTGTATGATACTTTGTCAGTTTAAAACCTTTCGGGCTGAGACTTTTCATGCATAACGCTACTATGACGTAGGCATCCCATAAGATAAAATGTACCCCTAAGAGGATAAAATAGGGGATGAAAAATAATACTTATTAACGCGAGCGAAGCCGTGGACAAAAGCTAGTAGATATATAAGAAAGGATTTTTATTAATTCTCTGCAAGGGGATAAAATAGGGGATGAAACTTTGTCAATTTTAAACCGATCGGGCTGAGACTGTGCATGCATAAAGCTATTATAAGCATGAATGGAAGTCCTCGACAGTGCGTTTTTGTCGTAATTTCTTGCCACAAACGACGAAATTGTGGAATCAGTTGCTGCCGGAGATATTTCCTGAACGACACGACCTGGCGACCTTAAAAAAAGGGCATATTCCCTGTTGAAAGGCCGGCAACGCGTTTCAGTGCCCTCTGGTATTGCAAATGTACATGGGCGGCGGTGTCATTTACCATCAGATGAGCGGTTTGCTCGTTTGCCTGCTATAGCATAAAAAAGCATCCCCTAAGACAGGATTTTCTGAATTAAACCCCTAAGGGTATAAAAATTACTTCTTAACGCGAGCAAAGCTAGTTGTAACATTGTCTTAATTAGTTAATATTTAAGTAATATAACTTACATTCAAACGCAAACGTTTTTTGTATGTTAACCTGAAAATTTGTCACTTGACCAACAAGAGCGCGTTGATATCTTTAGTAAGTAAATATAAGATATGAATCAAAGTTCATTATATTTTACTAATGGTTATAAAATAAATGATTGTGAAAACCGAGCGGCATGAGCTTATAGGGTGTATACGCCGTAATCGTCCACGCAGGCCCAGTGCGGATTGGCCGACTTCACGCACAACCTTGAATCTCTTCGCAGGCATGCTCAGGTTTCTTCATAATGTTTTACCATAAGAGTGTCGAAAAAATGTACATATTTTTCGAATTCGAAATACATTGGTGCTCCAGATCAGTTAATGAGCTAATGGTGTTGCGTTTCCAGCACAACTATATAATTTTATACACAAAGTCTCGAATCAATCAATTTCTCTTCTATCAGAAAATATGCACAGAAACACGTTGCGATTCATCGCATTTACTTTTATTATGCACCCTAATTACCAGAATTACATTCGAACGGTAAATATCTTATTTATATGTTAATGTGCTCAAATTATCATCTCAGCTAATAGGTTAGCTTAAATGTGAAAGCAAACCAGCGATTCGTCGCAATTTGAACTTTCTAAGGCGTTTTTGGCAGAGTGACGGGCCTATACGTTAGTTGCTGTATAGTAGCTTTCGTCTATTCTTTTTTGATAACAGACTAAGACGAAGAAAAATTTCACATAATATATTGATTTCATAGATATTATTATCACTAGGTAAGCAAATAAGTTGACGGTGGAATACTGTTCAACTTCTGTGTTCAGGATTTTGGTAAATTATTACAGTGAGCCAAAAGCGCTTTGGTGGGTAAGATACTCCCCTAAAGAAGGACGAAGAAAAGGAGAAGACTGTAATATCTTGCACAGAATGGGGGAGACCTATGTCCAATACTGGGATAGGTTGAATAGACAGTGTAATCACACAGTGACGGAGGCTCGTTAGCTTTGTAGTCGTTGTTCTGTCAGTTGGCCGTAGTTAAGGGCCAAACAGTAGTTTCTGTGAGGCGTGTGCATTTTAAGTTGGCGTTTGTATGTTTGTTTCAATATGTTCGTCAATTGTGATACAGTAAAGTTTTTGATCGCTGCCATTGGATGTATCCAATAGGCACAATAAGGAAGTTTATAAGTAGTAAGTAAGTAAGTATTACGATCGGACGGTGTCAACTAACGGTATAAAATCTTTATATTAAATAAAAACTTTTTCAAATGTATTACTAGTTCGCGAAATAACTATGAACAAACAAAAATATAACATTACTCTGTTGTTTGCAGTTGAATCGTCTCTGACGGTATATTTAGTAGCCAGTCTTTTGGCTGTTTCATATACGATCATGTTTGTATTATAAAAACGTAAACGTAAGAAGAAGTTGAGAGCGTCGGTGGCTCAGTGGTGTGGACTGTCGCCTTCCTACCGGGAGGGCTGAGGTTCAAATCCCGACACGTACGTACGTACGTATCAATGTATTTTCGAATTTTCGAAAATATATGTACATTATCCGACGCTCTTACGGTGAGGAAAACATCGTGAGGAAACCTTCATGCACGCCTGCGAGAGATTCGAAGGTTGTGTGTGAAGTCGTCCAATCCGCACTGGGCCCGCGTGGACGACTAAGGCCTAATCACCCTATACGGGTAGGCTCGTGCCCCTCGTCGTCGTAAGAAAGGTAAATCTTCTTGCATGATTGCTTACGATGCATCGTCGCGTGCACTATGCACGTGGGATCTATTGTTTTTTAACAGTCACTAATATTGCCTTGGCCGTTTGACAGGTTCATATTTTTTGCTTAGCATTGCCTTTAGGTTACAGGTTTTAGTAAAAATAAAATAAACAACAATTGTTTTTAAAGTTGAATTTATAGTCCTAGTTTATTTAATATACTTTTTAAATATCCACTGATATTTACATAGCACTATCTAGCCAAAACTAAGCACCTCTAATATGGAAATTAAACTACGGATGAACATACTTCTGTACTCTTTTTGTCACTACATACACATTATACATATAAACGTCCTGACCTCTACGACAAAAACACACATATGTTTGTACTAACTGCCCAGGGATCGAACCCGGAATCCTTAGTTACCTGACGTCTCCATTACACCAAATGGGTCTTCGTTTACTGTTGTTGTTATTTAGTGTTAATGTTTTTGTTTTGATAACTAGCCGTGAATTCGTAGCCTAGGAGGTTTTCTAGCCCTATGTCGGCCTAGAGAACAGACACTGGTGTAGGCGTATATCTGGTAAAAACTATTTCTTTTGTAATAATATACCAAAGAAATAGTTTTACCTACCCCTTTTTAGTACATATGGTATATCTTTGGAGAAGATATTCAGGTTTGTATGTACAGATACTATCTAAAATGCATAAAAAAAATAGTTTTAAATTGTGTTGAATTAATCACTTGAACAAATTTTCTAGTGGAGATAACTTTTTAAGATCTATTTAGTTAATGAAGTTATTTTATATTCGGAATAGAGCCACGGGTACAAGGAAAAGAATTATCAATAAAAAACGCACCTGAAACTTTTTCGGCAAGCATCCAATACTTGTTTATAATCGTCGTCCAGTTGCTGTCCGAATAGTAATCGTCAATGGCGATCTTCACAAACCCTGACATCTTGTATCGAGTTCAAAGGCACTACACTTGAATTAAGTTTATCACAACACTCTCACTTCACAGGTAGTAACGATAGTTAAATCACTGAGCGGGCGTCGGTAACTATTTGCCACGAGCAAGCTGTCACCTGAAACAAATGATTTTTTTAAATTAATATACATATTCACTGAAAATCACTTGCGTTTATTGTTCTGTTTTATTGAAACACTGTTCCCAATAATCTAAATGACTACCTTTGCAAATACATAGTTACTTTCACCACATCACATTTTTTTTAAAAATGACATGCTTTAAAAATGGAATTCATAAAAAAAATGTTTATGTCATTAAACAAAAAACAAAATTATTTTAAAAAATATGTTCGTGTTCCTCGTTCAAATTTTTAAACAGCACTGAATATATCTACCGAATTCTCGTGTGGGCTCCAGCGTTCATTTTTACGTTTCCAAAACGTATAACGGACTCAATCATCAGACGCGTGAGCATCTCATTTCGACGGATGAAAGCGAAAATCTGAGAGGCGAGCTTACGCGAAAGTGCGCGCGAGCCGCATGTCCAGTTGCAATTGAAAACGGCGCGCGAACTGACCAATCACAAGGCTTCTCTCTCCCACGCGAACACAAGGACGTAACTGCTCGTGACGCTTCATTAAAAAACAACCTTAAACCTATTGCATTTTAGTTTGCTTTTCCGCTGTACTATATTTCGCAAAAATACACAAGGTGAACTAGAATATACTGTGAGCGGACGGATTAGAGCTGGTTTTCTTTTGTGCCGTATGCTATGGAATTGCTTGACCGGTTCAAAGTCCGGGGACGTTTCCCATCTTCATGCCCAGTCTCATTTTTTGTTTATGCATTTCACAATTTCATGCTTTTAAAAATAATATAAAAAAATCTTTATTACCTATCTGAATAGTTTCAATGATTCGTTTTGTTATAATTTACAATGAATTCTATGACTATGTACTGAGTTTACTTAAATGCTATTTACTCGTATCACAAAAAATATTTTCAAAATAATTTCTTTCTTTATAAATAAAGAATATAAAATCTGTTTATGTTATTATCACAGACTATTTTCATTTTATCAAAAATAAACTGAAATTATACTGTATTGTCAAATAATGAAAAAAAATCGCTTAATATAAACGTTAACTATTTCGTTCAAATCACACATATTAATAACGATAAAAACTAAGAACAGCTGCCGGGATTGTGTAACACATTCGTAATGTCACAACCGCGGACCGGTCTACACGATATTAAGTTTTGCAACATATCTCCGGACCTTCAATCTTAATATTTACACGAATTACAATAAACACCTTGACCCGCTACTAGCTTAGGGCGTTATTACGTATAATTAAAAATATTAACAGTTCTTTGTTCCTTCCCTCACATTGTAATTTAATCTAGTTGTTGCATTATCTCATTGAGATATATATTTTAATTCTCATAATTTATATTTAAGTATGTTTTTATTTATAGCGAACAATATTTTTATACTCGTATTGTGTTTCAATCCGTCACATTTGAGTGAATATGTAACTGTACTCGGTGCTATTTTAACAAAATACAAATTTGAATGTATTATTTTATAAGAGGTCATAGTTAAATTATTTGGTAACACATCATCGGAAAAAACTTGGTTGGGGAGTAGCCCACGAATAAGATGAATGCCTTCCCTTGCATTGCTACTCGTACAATCGTCGTTAGTATTTAGTTCGACTGCGTAAGTAACTCAATACCTTACATAGTTCTTTCTCTATAATAATTTTGTTTTTGGTTTAGCTGTTTACTAATAATGATTTTTTTTATATTTTAATTATTGGTTTGAATAGTAAAGTCTGCCTCTTCACTTTATTATTCTTCGTTGTATAAAGAACAGCTCTGGTCTCCCTACAGCCATGCTGTGCGAAAAGGCTTGTGCCCTGCATGATTAATAAAGCTTAATTTTGTGAGATCCTACCAAATTTACACTTTTTATTATCACTAATGTTATAAAGGAAAAACGTCGTGAGGAAACGAAACGCCTACGAAGAAATATTCTTACTAAATGAATACATCATTTTGTACCTGGAGTATATTACATTCTTCTTATTCGTATTATTTTGGTTCTAAATATTAAGATTTTAGTACTTAAAAAGAATATTGATATGTTAAGACTCATTGTCGTAGTAAATATCGTGTGAAACGCAAACTCATTAGTTCCGCGTAGTCTCAGCAGAGGGCGAGCCTCTTAGCTTTCACCATAATGCTGTAGCCGAGTTAGTATGAACTTGTGCCAGTTATTCACAGTCAATGCCAGGAAGTTGACGTGGGTGCACTTGAAAAAACATGGCCGCGGGAGTTTTGTTTGTTTAGAAAGATTTTGTTGTTGGTACTGTTTCATATTAAGTAAATTAAACAATTAAGTTCTGCGCACGTGTTAGTATCTATCTTCGTAGTTAGAGCATTCAGTTTTGGCTTTTATCACTTCGTGATCCAGGAATCGTGGGTTAGATCGTGGGACGACCGTGTAGTGAAAATTACTTAGTGCGATTTTTCCTAGTTTGGTTAGGATATTGCAGGTTGAAACGTGATTAACTGTCAAGAAAGATGATTCTGTACTTCAGAGGGCACGTGCCGCTATTTGTCTCAGCTAATATCTTAGGATGGTAGTAGTAACACCTGTCCAGCAATCATCAATGGGCCCGCGTAACGGGTTTGGTTCAAATCTCCTGATAGTCAATTCGTATAAGAAGGACGGTGCCTAGAATAGTAGCATTAATTAACAAGCCTATAGCTTGTTAATTGAGGTGGATCTAATGTTAAGAAAATACTCAACACACATTATATACTTAGCTGTAAAGTGACTCAGTCTAGTAGTGAATTGTATATGCTTAGTGCTGTACATGGTATAGTGCTGTTCCCCTTTTTAAATATTTTGGTAGGTAAATTTATTAAAAAGTAGCAACAAGTTATTTTTTGTTTACATTCATTCAAGGGTCATCGCTTTTAGCGCTATAAACACAAACTTGTATCATTGACAAAAGCACATGTTTGACGGGGTATCGGCGTCGAGGGTCATCAAATCGTTCGTCCAAAGGCCTTAGCCCACTTAAAGTTTATATAGTAACATTGAAACCGTCCTAATACATAAATTTATTGAGCACGACTTCACTACATTTCTCAAACGAGTTAGGAAAGGCGGCCTTGCCGACCGGCGAATTGTGGATTCCATCGTTTTTTATATAATTACTCGACGTGTGAAGGTTGAATGGCTTTAGGGTTCGCGTCCAGTGCGTTTTTGAAGCTATGTTCAGAGATATGCTATATTCAATGTAAGCTATCTTTTTAATAATTAAGTCTTTGTTAGAAATTTACTTAAATAAAAAAAACTTTAACATAAATTTATAAAAAGTAAATGATTATAAAAAATACTTTTGAAACAAAGTCCCAAATTTCTATACAAGAAACGAGGGAATATTTTAAAATGCTAGACTGCATTTCTGCGCCTAATAGTCTCATATAGCTAACAGTTTGTTGCCTGCACATTTGATTATACTTTAAACCAACAATAATCCTTAAGAATCAAGAGACATATTAAACCAGTATGTTATGTCTAAGATAATACAATAATATTTTAAACAATAAGTCAGCTATGAAGACATTTTCCTTCCAATTCGTAAATATTAAACGGTATATTTTCGAGCAGTTCTATACTAAACAGCAATATTTGCTAAACTGAAATTATCATAATGATCTTTATTACAGACTTTAACAAAATCTTATATAATCTTTACATTTCAGGTAAATATTTTCGCTTTGTCAACTTACAACACTGGAAAACACGTTTGTTCAAGAACGCATTACAGTTAGTATAATTTATGTAAATAATATTTTTAACATTGACAGTTGCAAAATCACATTTAAAGCTTTTGATATAACATGAAAACATACAATATCATAAATTAAATATATATTAAACAAATGTGGTTGGCCTTACATTAAAGCTGAAAAACCCGGAACTTTTTCTTTCAGTAAATATCTTATACCATACCTAATCATATGAGCAGTATATTAGGCTATAGATTATTAGGCTGAAATAATGGTAACGATTGTTATTTTTATTTCAGTATAATATCCTCACTGCTCAACAAAGGCCCCTAATGATTTTAACGCGGATAGACCCTACCTAGTCTTCTAACCTAAGTTATTGAAGTTATGGCACCGTCCACATTGATTAGGCCCGTGCGCGCCTTTGAAATTACCGACTTAAAACAGATAGCACACGCCTGCTGACGCCGCGACGCGCCGAGCTGTTAATACTGCGGACGCGTCGGGACGCGTGATATCACACGCAGTCAAAAAGCATCATAATAGTCAACAGCTACGATTCTTTTCACATTTTTCATCGCACTATTACCTTCACACTATGTGTCTTGGCAACAGTACACACCAATGAGCGACGCTCTACACTATCATATATAATTCATATCAGTCGTCAATAACTTATACGCAATAGAGCCGATAGACACAAATCTATACGTCAATCAGTATTTCGAAATAGCGACGGAATAAGTTTTATATACTACAATTTACTTCAATCGATCACAAATATGCTGAGGGCTTGATGGGTAGCGGCTAGCGCGTTTGCTTGACGATCGGGCTGGTTTCGCAACGATTACTTTGTAATGCAATGCTTTCTTTTCGGAATCGAAGAAATGTTGATTTACCTGATACATGCAGCTTGTGTATAGGTACACAATTTTTTTGGGATCGAGTTATAGCTTAAGCATAGTTAAATCTAAGATTACAATACTTGCTTGTTGGTAACTTTAAATCAATAAGTAAACAAACACGTAATATAAAAACATATTGTAATATAGTCCACAAAATCATCGCGACAGTTTCTTGATTTGATCGATCATCTAACAAGAACGCTAGTCACTAAGTCATTGATGAACATGTCTGTTTCTATGTATAATATGTGTCTACTTACAAAAAAATACATAAGTACGTTTATCAGTTGTTTAGTATCCTACACTACAAGCTCCTCGCTTAATATGGGGCTATATGGCGCTGTGTGAATATTTGTGAATATTTATTTATTTATCGTTTCGTGCAGCTTACCTTAACTATAACAATATGTACTGCATCCTAGACTGTCCATTTACTATTAGGGCGCGTGAGTCCGCGGGTTCCAAGAAAGAAATCAACAGTGCCAAACTCAAAATATCTGAGTCCGTCATTGCCGAATGGCAACGGCGTTGGGACACATCGGAGAAGGGCCGGGAGCTGTATCGTTTCTTCCCGGACGTGGCGGCTCGACTTGAGGCAACTTGGGTAGAGCCGGACTACGAAACCTCACAGATCTTGTCGGGACACGGCGCATTTAGGGGTAGGCTGCACCGTTTGACCCTGGCAGACACGGGGTCCTGCTACTGTGGGAGCGAAGTAGAGGACGTACACCATGTCTTATGGGAGTGTGAGCTCTACGGGGACGCGCGTAGGGAATTGTTAGATAATGTGAAGGGTCTCGAGGTGGGTCCGGTTTACTACTGCGATCTTGTAGGGACGGAGGCGAATTTCAGGCAGCTACGGGATTTCGCGCGGACATGGTACCGAATCCGAGGCGGACTCGAAAGACAAGAACGTCAAGGAGGCGAAGAGAGAAGAGAAGGAGATACCTAGAAGAGGTTTAGTAGGAGAAGAATGAGACATATGAATCAGAATAACTGTGGAAGCTAGCGGTAACACCGAAGGGTGGGCACACGGACGACCGCACGGCGGAAACCGAAGGCGTACGTGTGTTAGTCATGCCCCAGAAGGGGGAGAAGTGACAAGGGACACCGGACAAAGAGAGAAATAACTTGTAGGGAGTCAAGAAGTGCGCGCGGTGATAGCGTAAAGCAGTGTTCCGCGCGCACCTCCCGCGATTCGGCCTGTATAACCGGAAGGTTGAGTCAGGCCATGGGAGGTGGTGGGATAGTGTCCATTTACTATTTATTAATACCACAGGCAGCATTGACGGGATTATTGAGATCTTATACCAGATTAGTTAAAGTGGGTTTATATTAATGGGCTGTCACTCGTATAACGTCAAGTGAGGTTAAGATATAAGAAGCAATTTGTGATTGAGTACACATTCAAATACAATTTGAGTACACATTACAGTTAAATATATGCGATGGGTCACTGCTTTACATAAGGCTGCTTGATATAGGTCTCCACGAAAGTGAAGTGTTTTGATATAATCTCAACGCTTTATGGAAGGTTTAAGTGCTCAAAAATTTATTCATAGGTAAAATACTACAAAACTAAGTTCATCTTAGGTATAATATCAAACTAATACTATCTGTATGCCAACCCAGAAAATACCAGTTTAATTAGATGAAGTCGATCCAGTGAAAATGTTGTTTTCATATGTCTTAAACGTTTTGAACAATCCTTAACACCATTTGATAATTTCAGCAGTGTTATAATGAGATAATCAGTAAAATTAGCATTCAAGTCCCGTCGGTCTCTAAACAAACTGATAATGTGCGGTCATGCGTAGCTTTAGCGTTGCGCAAAGCCAAGTCTTAGCAACTCCTTTGTTATATACCTCCCTGGTATTTCAAATGCTAGGAGATATAATTATTAAATGTTCTCATGTCGTAATCCATCAGCCTGTAATGTTCACTGCAGAGCAGAGGCCTTAACAGCTCACATAGCATTTAATTTCGTATCCTGCCACAACAGTTGTATGTTGAAAGCTTAGCCAGAATAAATATTAAATGACAAGCGTCGAACTTTTTTATTAAATTCTTAGGCCCTTTTTATTTTGGAACGAGACTCTATTTAAGTAATTAAATAAATCTTTACTTAAATAGAGCTAGAAAGGAATGCTACTATTAATCGTATATATCACTATCCCTTTTTAACTTAATTTAAGTGAAGATCGACGTTTAGTCTTGTTCTAGAATACGGGCCTTAATGATGAAGTAGGGTATGTGCAATTTGTGAATTACGATTTGGTATACTCCACCATCCGCAATAAATACTAAACCTTACTTTTATAAAAGCGCACTTTATTTTATATGTTGTTTCATTGATCACTTGTTTATTTGCAATATTGTATTTTTAAATACACTGAAACCAATAAATATTAGGTCAATTGATGATAGTGAGCAATGACGTCACATATCAATAATCTCATACAAAATATGGAACGTTCGGTTTTGACAGTTCATAAAAAGTGCATCAGCGATTAGTGGTGTCAAATACCCAATTTTGACTGAGCGTAGTGACATAGGAAATGAGAGAATTTCGTTTCAACAGACCGAAAAAGGTAGCGCATTCAGTCCGAGTCTAGACCAGGATACCTGGCGCAAAATGGGCTAGAGCTACATCAGGTTAAAAATGTCTACGGACACAATACACAAACATGTTTGTACGGCCGGAGATCGAAACCTTAGTGGACTTAATAATGGACTTTGCAACCATCACACTACTTTAGTCGTCTAGTTGCGGGAAAGGTGAATGGCTTTAGTTTAACACACGACTAGCACTGTAACTAACATCGAACAGTCTAGAAGATTCTACGAGGGTCGTTTACGTGGACCTTGAAATAAAAAAATGGTAAACATGTAATAAAAATCATAAAGCAGTCATAACGGTGGTGTTGCAAGGCGACCTTACGTCGCTCGAGCGGTCACTGTCAGCTGGCGAGAATTAACTAATATGGAATAATGTTTGGCACTCCTTTTGAATATGGTTATTAACATTCAAATGTGTTCCATAATAAATTATTTATATCGATGACTAATAAATTACCGAGTAATAGACCCGACATCTGTTGTCTCTGGTGTCGGGAGCAGTGCGGCATTGGCGAATAATAATGTCTATCAGTGGTTCGTCTCCTACAATACCGCTCTGTATGGTCAGGCGTATCACATACCATCAGGTGAACGTCCTGACCGTCCTGTACACTTATGACTAAAAAAAATAATCTAAGAAATGAGTTTGCCGGTTCATCTTACGAGATCCAGATCGTCTTAGTTTGCCTTTCCGAGCACGGATGGACTTTAAATAATATTTTCGCTCACACATTCAGTGTGATCATTCACATATCGGTACATGAAATGAAATGACATTTATTCGTTAAAAATCATAGATACAAAAGGTTTTATACAAGTATTACGTTCCGCTACGATTGACCCGGTGGGTCATACGAATATTTATTTTTAAAAAAACATGATTAATTATTTTTGGAAAGCCATTATCTCATAACCAGCCTTATTAAGTTTACCAGCCAGATATTCCTCTACTCTGTAATAGCGCTTTTCCACGAGAAGGGTTTTTAGAGCATCCTTGAACTTTCCCTTCCAAATCTAACAAGTATTTCGGAAGCTTGTTATACAGTGGTCGTGCCATTCCAATGACATTTTTCTCCCTTAGTGCAGCCTTGCATTTAATCCTTACTATATGGTTAATTGACTTGCTCAATGGTTTGATAGGGTAGGGACCTTCAGGATTAAGCCATAGACTACCTATTGAAGGTAAATAAAAAGAGCAGCGGATATGTAGCTATCGTGAGCAGTCCGTATTCGCGTTACCGACTAGTACTTATATAATAGGCTACCTAACCCTCCATGAAACGCCGTAAGCCAAGATTCGGGCTCCAGTCTGGGACGCCCTAAAGTTCGTTACATATTTTAAGGCCGAGAGCCATCTGCGCCAGTTACCCAGTGAAACTTAAAGAGATAAATGATCGCTAAACGCGTCAAATTCATTCCGAGAAAAAAGCTCTAATAGGTTAAAGCTTTAGATCTAAACGTAGTTGAGATTCTACCTAATAGTGTAATAAAATCCATAAATACAAATCTATACGAAAATCAATCGTACAGTTTACTGGTTATGCGTAACACAGCATAACTGCATAAAGAAATGCTTACGATGAATAAAAACTGGATCAATCGCACACGTAATATACGACCTTCCTTCCTTACGAAGTTTTTTCTAGTTCAAGGCATACAGGTTTTGTGTTCAATATTCAGTTATGAAAGAAAGGTGAACTTACCCTCGAGGCTTCGTTGTTGAAGGATGTTTGTTTTGTTTTACAAGTTGTTATTAATGTGCGTGACATATAAAGACTATGTTTTATATGTTTTTTATTGAATACGTTCTGAGACCTGTAAACTGACTCTGTGATCGATGATGATGTGTGTAGTTTAAAGCCCGTATTCTATAACGAGACTCAAACGTCGATCTTTACATAAATAGAGTTAGAAAGCGATGTCGCTATTTGTCGTATATGTATCGTATATATATATATATATATATATATATATACACCAACCCGCATTGGAGCAGCGTGGTGGGCTATGGTCTAAATCGGAAGGCAACAGTCCACCCCCTTCATTGGCGTGGACTGTTGCCTTCCGATCTAGAGGGTGCAGGTTAAAACCTCGCCACGTACCAATGTTTTTTCGAATTTTTGGAAATTATATGTACGTTTATCCGACAATCTTACGGTGAAGTAAAACACCGGAAACCTGACCCCTGTGAAGAGATTTAAAGGTTGTACGTGAAGTTGGTATATCCGCAATGGGTTCGCGTGGATGTCGTGGACAAGGCCTATACATGCCTTACGGGTTGGGTCGTGCCCTTCGATGGGGACATATAATGAGCTGATGAAGCCAAAAGTTTTTAGGACTTGCGCCTGCATTAAACTAACTGCATAATCTCTGTAATTTTATTTTGTTTATTTATTAACATTTCACTAATGTTTATTTTTAACATTTTAATAATAATTGTCAAGAGGCTAAAACGCCGTAGCGCTTTTATCCAAGTATCAAAATCGTTTTTGTGCTTTATTTTGGTATTTTAATTGCATTTTTTGTATTGTTTTTGGCGTTCATAAGTCTTTTTTGTAAGCCTAATCTGATTAAATGAATTTTGACTTTGACTGTGACTTTGAATGCATGCATTTAATAGTTACGAGTAAAGTTTATATCTTGTTTGCAATATTATTGGCAACCTAAAAAAATATTTAAAAGTGTAACATCAAGTTTGTCAAACGTAACCGATGTTTAATGCGTACCACAATCGATGCGCTAAGTCACAGTCGATAGGTAGGGAGGTCGCTTGACGAGTTTTAACGTTTTTATTTGCAAGCATCATGGTCCAAGGGTAATGCTGAATATCATTGGGCTAGTTACGCGTTGATTTCTAAATCAAATATTGAATAATAGATGCATGTACAAATAAAAGCCAATAATTTTAAATGCAATCGTTCTTTGTGTCTTCATGATGTGACGGTTTATTGAGACGGATAGGTGTGCTTTGGATGGCATGTGAACCTGTTGAAACCATTTACTATTATACAATGTTAGTTGTCAAAACGGTAGGTTACAACTCAATCTCTCCATACATATATGGTACGTCATACCTGTACCCTGGGTTGGGAGGTCCTAAACTGGTTCAAAGGCCACTCATCATTTTTCAACTGATGGCCTTTATATCATACCTAGAGGCCCAGTGCGGGTTGGACGACTTCACGCACAATCTTTGAATCTCTTTGCAGGCGTGCGTGAAGGTTTCCTCACGATGTTTTCTTTCACCGTAAGGGCGTCGGATAATGTACATATAATTTCGAAAACACATTGGTACGTGGTGGGGTTTGAACCTCAGACCACCCGGAAGGAGGGCAACAGTCCACACCATTGAGCCACCGACGCTCGCCTTCATCAAATATAACCATGGGATATAACCTCAAATTTTTCTAGCATATATATCTAAACGAAAATATACAGGTGATTTTTAGCAAAATGTCATGGACTGCTGACTTCAAAGGCGTCCTAGTTGTTGTGAAATAACCAAGACCGGTGCAAGCCCGTTTTTGGTTCAGATATAAACACACGAGTTTTGCAATGTTTAAGTACTAACGACCTTTGGTGTCCATTTTGAAAGAGAGCAAAGTGGGTGGTTAAAAATAAGTATCCAAATTTGTCTATATTAAAGTACCCAATATAACTGCCTTACTCCTCAGGGAGGTAACCACAATCTCTTAAAACAGTATTGTTATAATGATACGTCAGCATTTTTGTACAAAAAAGACGAAGTAATATTATTGTAACACTGTTTTAAGAGATGGCGGTAGCCCCCCTGGTCAGAATATTGTAACGCTTCACCAAAAAAAAAAGACGTTACATGCTGGACTAATTAACTCCTCAATGAAAGTGGATGAATTTACCATAATATTAACGCTTCAAAGCTGAAATAAGATGGGTTGGGACAATTATAATTAGAATATCGACTTTATCTCTTTAACATTTTAAAAAGTATAAAAGCTATTTAAATACAGATTTATAGATTTTTCGTGATTGAATTTGGAAGGAACTATCTGATATAATGACTGCTTTTCGATAATAGAATGCACATTTAAAAACCTGTACGTGATGCTCAGTCTAGAAGTGCTTGACATTTGAATTTTTATTTCTTATTCATGTCACTGGGAAACACAGATGTTTTATAAACAAAGTTATATTTATAAATGAAGAAGTGACTCACTGGCTCTTTGCACACTGAAGGGATTTCTAACTTAAATGTTATATACGGACATAAATTAACAACTCTCAATACACATTAAATATAAAAATAATAATGGTTTTTAACTCAGTGTATACCAAAAAGCCTGTCATGATAGCATATAGATCTAGCATATGATTTGAAGCATTGAAAGTACAGGCCTGCAGACATAGCATAGCTGCGTTTGTATACATTGTGAGTGAACCCAGCGCTGATTGGTAGATGCAAGATTTTCAGCCTTTTAGCTCTGATACCGAACTCTTCACACTTTGACTATGATGATATATAAAGTAACATTACTAGTGTGAATTAGAATGAATAACGTACAAATATCCTAAAGAGTGTTCTTCGAGCTGGTAACTTCATAGACCTAACATCTGTTGTCTCCAGTGACGGGCGCACCACAGTGTTGGTGTAGAACAATGACTGTCTTGTTATTAATTTTTTGCAACACTGCATCTGGCACGGTCATGCGTATCACTGGTGAGCGAACTGACTGTCCAGTTAATTTATGCCATAAAAATACGAGTAGTTTTGAATTAGAATCGCTATGAATGATGTAAAAAGTATAGATTAGAGATATGTTCACAAAACAACTGAAAAAAGTATTCTGGATGCAACGACAGAACACATATACAAATAATAAGCGTACATTTACCTAAAGAGCCTACAACTGTATTCTCTTTGGCGGTTTTTGACGCCACACCTGCGTCAAAAACGAATCTTTATATATAAAATCTACCTTTATATATACAGATTATCATTGGAACAAACTAGACGATTTCGCAAGACGCCAGCACGCAAACGGCAGGACGTTGCGCCGGACCGCGAAAATCTGTTCCGTGGCAACTTCGGATGTACAACCGGATTACTTCATGTTGTCGGAAAATCGAATTTGCTATAGTAATATGACCTCCCAGTGTAGTACTACCTTTAAAAGGGAACTCTTAATAAAGCTAAACCTATATGTAGTATTCCTCATCATCATATCTCATTGAACGTCATCACTGAGGGGCACGTACCTACCCGCAAATGGTGTATAGGCCTTAGTCGTCCAAGCGGGTCCAGTTCGGATTGGCCGACTTCACGTACAACCTTAAGATTATTTCGCAGGAGTGCCTCACGATGTTTTCCTTCCCCGTAAGAGCGTCGGATAAACGTGCCTACATATAATTTTGATTTGAACCTGCGGCCTTCAGATCGTAAGGCTGTCTACACTAATAAGCCACCGACGATTTATGTATTAATCCTACTTTTAATAAATAAAAACCAATTTACATATTACGATTACTTCTTTTTAAAAAATACAGTTTTAAGCATTTTGCAAGCCTTGGACGCTGCTAATACGATTCAATAGCATTTGGTAGAGGTTTTATTGTATTCTATTTAAGTCTACGTTTTAGATAGAAACATGTTACTTGTTCACTTTCATAGCAATGTTTATATTATAATATTTTCATTATTTAAAATTACTATAGGTTATGACGTACGTATGTACCGTACATAACCTAGTGCCATTACAATTTCATACAAAATTTGCATTTGCACGATATAATTAATAGTTATTTGAGAACGATTCGGTTGTAATAAACTTTTACATCGCAAGGTTGGAGTCATTGGCTATGAGGTGGTATTACAATATTATATCCGTTCTATGTACGTTCGAAGTGTACGATAATATAACATTATTACTTGTTACGATACAAAATACCCTTCCTTTTTCGCTGCTTTAAATAAATTTATTTATTTTCGAATAACAAGTATCAAATGTCAATTGCTATCATTATAAATTGATGTATAAATAAGAACTTACATAAAAACAAATAACATAAAATAAAAATAAATAGAATAAAAAAACAAAAGTTCTGAAAACTACATTCAATTGGGAGTTTTTAAAATTAAACAGAAATAAAAATCTTTTAGTAGTCTAAAAATGTATGCTACGAGTCTAAGGGCGTAACAGAGTGCATCTCGAACCTCGGCTTAGGACGTTGCAGTTAGGGCTACCTTTGTCACTTATCAAATGTATTGGAGGTATTTATTTCGACACATGACGCGCTTGGAGGAGTTAGAACCATCATAATTCCTTCCAGCATAAGACGGTATCTGCAGATAGATTTAAAGCGATACATTATTAGTACTTCTGATAGTAACGAATTTGTTTTGGAATGTGAAATTTTATTAATAAAGCGCATGAGATAAAATTGGAGGTTTTTTAAAACTAAAATTTGAAATACGATTTTAGGTTTATTTAAATATTTTGATCTAATTTATAAATTAAATTGCTAGCTACCAATGTACTAACTTAATCTAACCGTGCCAGCAATGTATTCTAAATTAAATGTAATTCAATTATAAAGCATGATATGCACCGGTACGAAAACCTCAGATTTTGTGATAAATAACATAATCTTAGATATTTTATGTACCAATATTATGAAATGCGAAGAAGCCAACAGCGTTAACCATGTAAAGTATATATCATATTTTATGGCATGACGAAACATTAATGATCATAGTTTCGGTTCTTCGTATAATATTAAGTATCTTAAGAAATAATTGTATATAACGTAGAATTTAATACAATTACTAATAGTTTTCGCAACAGTTTATTGAATACTACCCATCATATTTGACATTGAACAAAATGTTTTTTTTTTTATCGAACTGGAGGCAAACGAGCATACGGTTCACTTGATGTTAAGTGACAACGCCACCCATGAATATTTGCAAGCATCAGGTCCCAGAAATGCGTCGAAATAGTAGTCTACGAATGTTAAATCAATGAGGCAAATTAATTCCAAAAATATTCATAAAGTTAGTTCAGCAATATTTACTAAAGCTAAAAATCCATCGAAAAAAACCTGCGGTAAGAACAATTATTTTTCAACGGAATAAAAAAATCTGTGAACCGACTTTTCACCTAAGGGAAAATTAACACTGACCACGAATATTCGCAACTCAGTGAAGCAACTAGTGCTTTGCTTCTTCTGACAGACGCAGTGCTAAAGGAAACCTACTTATGCAGCCATCATTCGCGGTCAACACTGTCCAGTGCTCATCATCCAAAACCAAAAATGTGAGATGCGTACTCTTTAACTTCATTAGTTACAGTGCCCTCTTCTCGAATAAGAGCAGCAACTTTTTATGGAATGATATCAGGCACCGCAGTGGATACCTGCCTAGAATACTCGATATCAAGTTAACCATAAGTCTTAGTAGACGTACAAGGTATTACCAATTTGCCTCATCGTAAATAATCTCTTCAACACAATAAGAAATTAACTATTTCCTTGTCCAAAATAACTACCAAGCAACAGTTGACTTTACAGGACCTTAACATATAATCTTTGATAATTACTTACAGTTCTGTATCTCTAATGATTCTATTAACTTATAAATGACGCAAACGTAACGAAACAAAGAAACACGTTAATTTCCTTTGTATTTTTTATAGGGTCAAAGGAAACACATAAAATTAATGAATACTTTTGTATCCTTATATCATCCTACGTTTATTATCTTGTTAGCAGTGAAGGCTATACTCTTATTTTACATATCTATGGACGGTTGCTTCAACTATCCAGTGGGCCTGGTATGAATTGTTAATCTACTATTCAAAATAATTCAAAAAATGATGCATTATGTATTCGTTTGATTATACCTGCATTTGTACCTTAATTTAGATTCCATTTTATGAGAGTTGTCTGTCTGGATACTACATACAGATATACTGTCATATGATTAAAAACATGCTTTAACTATTAATAGAATAAGTAAATAAATATAAAAAAGGTAAGAAACATTTTAAAAAAATATGTTTTTTATAGATATATCAATTTTGGCAAGAATAAGCTATAGTAAAAATATTAAAAAAGTATTCTTAAAGCGTGCCAAGAGCCATGTTTATTTGTGTTATTTATTATTTACCTCCATTAAATAAAATTATCTTACAACCTTTGTTTATAACAATGAATTGATTGCAACGTTGGGTTTACAATTTTATTCAAGTAGTTAAATAAATATTCCGAGAAATTTACCAAAATAAAAACTTACCAATTTGAAAACAGAAACTTACGTGGCAACACACACGAATATCACATTAAACATTTTAACGACACATTAAACAATAGTCTTAAAATATATATTTAACCGGTCACACTAACTTGTAACAACTAATATTAAAATTAATAATGATGATTCAAGTTAACAGAACTCGCGGTTGTTTGCTTAAGCAAAGCTAAGCGATACTAAAATCGTCAGGTCGCTTAGTTAGCTCTAGACAACATGATTATAGTAGATTGCATCTAACAATGCCTGGAAGGATGCAGACTTCAGAGGAAATTGGAATCGCGCACAAGTAACGATTAGTTCATACAGTTAATATCATATTTCTCACCTGCCAGGTCTATACGAGTGCTTTTTTATAATTTTATTTTATAAGCTCTGTGCAGAAGCTTCCAAATTTTGAAAATAATTATGGAATGCTGTAGTTTAGCAGATTAAGTTGTAGAGCTGTGGTAATTAGTATGGCTTGTTCGAGAAACAATAGAAGAGATCAGATTTTAAGTAACCACGTTTTGTGTTAACGTGGTAAAAATAATTTAAAATAAATAAAAATATTTATTGTAAATTATAAGATCATTTTATATATTATTAAAAACTTTAGCTTGTATTTGCAATATTTTTTCTAAGATTTAAAGTTGAAGTAAACGTGGCTTTCTTTTTCCTCATTTTGTTTTTGATGGATCGATAGCTTGATTTTAGACGTTCAGTTGATGATTCGATCTTTTAAATACCTATCTCGTCATTACCACCCTATATAGAAAAGCCTATGCCCTACAGTGAAGTGTTATACAGAAGTTGATTATGATGTTTTTATATATTCATATTTGAAATTCATAAGTGAATATCCTTATAAAAGTTCAAAGTTTATTGTGATAAAATAACAAACTATTATAATAACGGGTATAAGAGCGTCGGTGGCTCAGTGGTGTGGACTGTCGCCTTCCTACCGGGAGAGCTGAGGTTCAAATCCCGACACGTACCAATGTGTTTTCGAATTTTCGAAAATATATGTACGTTATCCGACGCTCTTACGGTGAAGGAAAACATCGTGAAGAAACCTTCATGCACGCCTGAAGAGATTCGATGTTTGTGTGTGAAGTCGTCCAATTTTCGGATTTCCGCAAACTCAGTCAGGCCACAATAGATTTTGTATTGTATTTGGATTCCCGGGTTCAATGGATTATGAGAATACAATAAACACCGTGAAATCCGAATCATCATAAGTCAAGTAACTTTTATGTTATCAAGTCAACAAACGGCTCGGACGCTCACCTGATGTAAGTAATACGACTCGAGCCGCATTGAAAGAGACCAATAACCGATAGACTTATTATTCCATCAATGCTGAGGTATTGATTGATTGATTGATGCTGACGCAGTGAGCTGCGTCGTCACCCGAGACAACAGATGTTAGGTCTCTTATACCGGTAATTTCACTAGCTAAAGTGCTCTTATCCGAAACACAAAAGTGCATAGCACTCTTTGTTCGGACGATATCTGTCACTGCGGTAGTACCTACCGTGACGACGACAGTATCGAGTCTACCATCTAGTAAGGTCTTAGTTACTCACGCAAACCACGTCTACAAGTCCAACTAAATGTACATTCCAAACGTAATTCTAATTCATCATCAGCTCATTAAACGTCCCCACCGAGGGGCACGAGCCTACCCGTATAGGATATTAGCCTTAGTCGCCCACGCGGGCCCAGTGCGGATGGACGACTCACACACAACCTTTGAATCTCTTCGCAGGCGTGCATGAAGTTTCCTCACGATGTTTTCCTTCACCGTAAGAGCGTCGGATAACGTACATATATTTTTCGAAATTCGAAAATACATTTACGTGTCGGGATTTGAACCGACCCTCCCGTAGGAAGCACAGTCCACACCACTGAGCCACCGACGCTCTACTGAGCCACCGACGCCTACTGAGCACCGACGCTCTACTGAGCCACCGACTCTCTACTGGCACCGACGCTCTATTCTAATTAATAAGTAGAAATAAATAATAATTAAATATTACTGACATTCACACAGCGCTATCTAGAGCTCCAAGTTAAGCGTGAAGCCGGTACTAAATAACGGATAAACATACATATATATATTTTTTTGTAAATACATACATATTATACATAGAAAACACCTAGACCATTACAAACAGACATATTCATGCACACAAATGTTTGCACTGCCCGAGGATCGGTGTTGCAGTCGACGTCCCAACCGCAACACCAAATGGGTTGTCAAGGAACTACTAAGAAGAAGAAACTACTTAATTCTATTTATTCAAACGTCAAAGTCTAGCTGAATGCTATGTCGAATTTCCCATTACAAATTTATCATAATCCGTAAGTATTTGAACTCATTACCATAATGAAATATAATACTGATTTATAAGTAAAGTTCAACTGCAGAGTCAGTAAATATGTCACTCTTGAAATGATTCGTCTAAACAGGATGTTTTCTGAAAATCACGTCACGACACGTCAAGATAATCATTCGCGATCTTTGACACTGTCTCAAGTTAGAACGTCGACTGCTAATGAATTTGTTGTTTATGACATATATCGAACAAAAACTACACAATTCAACGAATAACTGTATAACTCCAAAGGCAAGGGGTTTGACGGATACAGAATTAAATTCCACCATAACCTGCAGCTCGTTAATGAAGTTAGTTAAGCACGTAATCCTCCTGATGCCAAGTGGTAAACGTCATCTTCTTCTATAGTTTTAGTAAATATTTACTCAATTGATAAAACAATTAACCGACTTTACTATCAGTATTTTTACACTGCCATGGGATCTCTGAATAATTTTTGTGAATGCTGTAAGGCAGCCAAGGCAGACAGTTTAAAGTGCCCTCCGAGCAACCTTATATTTTTTCTTTTTAACCTTATATTTTTCTTTTCTATCATAAGTGCTATAAATTCTTTTCTCTTATCCACAGTCAAATGGACAAATAAGCATAATAATATCTTATCAGTAAGATTGCGACAACTAGGAGGAGATCGACATCGAAATAAGGGCACTGTAGCTAGTGAAATTACCGGGTATAAGAGACCTAACATCTGTTGTCTCGGGTGTCGGGCGCAGTGCGGCGTTGATGAAGGATAATAATAACTGTCTATCAGTTGTTGGTCTCCTTCAATGCCGCTCTGTCATGGGTAGGCGTATCACTTACCACCAGGTAAGCGTCCTGACCGTCCTGTATACTTATAAAAAAAAGTATTTACTTCTAACAAATCATGATAGAGTTCGTACAATCAATACTCGTATTCCTTAACACTTTATCAAGAGAGGCACTTACGGAAAGTAGATGATGGCGACGAAAATACTAAAAATACCTAACAAAAAGTCGATTTCATGAAGCCAACAATTTTTCACATGTTTAATATTAAAATTCTGCGTAGCTCATGGGCAATAACCGGAAACTGTTTATATTAAAAATTGTCTCTAATAATAGGTTAAATAATATTGACGACCCATCTGGTGTAATGGTTAAGACGTCGGCTAAAACACCTAGACTTAGGTTCGATCCCGGGCAGTCCAATCATTTGTGTGCATGAAAATATTTTCTGTTTGCATTGTTTATTTGGTGTTGTTTTATGTAAAAAATGTTAGTTTGGGGCAAGATGGCTCTGTGCGAATGTCAGTGAATATTAATTTATTTATATTTCTTGTTTATTTAAATAAAAACGTTTCATGTTAGATAATGTTACTTCCAATTGGAAGCTTTATTGTTCAAGGGTAGCCGTTTTTATTGTTATATAACGACTGTCACGTGTAATTTTAATTAGTGCAATAATGCTCATAATACTCTTTACCAATAGATTGTTTTTATAACTCTTGATAATGCTTAATATAGTGTTATAAATAGAAAAAGGAACAAGGTTATTTTCGAATTTAACGCCATAGATTCTCTATAGCGATTGATTTTTTAAAAGTCAATGCAAATTCATCATCATAGCCCTTTATAACCTAAATGTCCTCTGCTAAACGAAGGTCTTCACTAATGTCATCTACGCATACGGATGCCTAGCTTCCTACATTTATCTGCTGCCCGACGAACTAGGCCATCATTACATAAATAAATAAAATATCCACTGACATTCACACAGCGCCATCTAGCCCCAAGTTAAGCGTAAAGCCTGTATTATGGGTACTAAATGACGAATAAACATACTTATATATTTTTATTGTAAATATATACATATTATACATCGAAAACACCGAGACCATTAGAAACAGACATATTCATGCACACACATGTTTGTACTGCCCGGGGATCGAACCTGGTACCCTTGGTGTTGCAGCCAATGTCTCAACCGCAACACCAAATGGGTCGACAACATAAGTATATGTTATTTTTTATGTTGAATATAAAGGGAATTTCCTCCTAAAGATACTCCTACTTCATCATTATGAAGTATTGTAGGCTATTCTTATTATATATTGCTATGTATTTAATTATATACAAACGCGAATCTTGTATCATTATTATCAATTTGATGAGTGAGTGGGTTTTTTCTTGTATATTATCCCATTGTTTATGCTTTGGAGAAAAATGAATAAATATTGCATTTGATTTTGCATTCATGACTTGGTTTAACTTGGTTCCGTAGATTTTACTTTCTTTAATAAATTTATAGAAAACTGCACCCACTAAAACATGTGAAACGTTGCCAAGACGACCACATAAGGTTTTCCCAGTGAAAAATACATCAGATCTCAGGTAGGGCCAAGCTTCTGAATTTACACGGCCTAGTTCTACCGTATTTTCTGAATTGTACAAGTTTCAATAATTAAAACTCATTTAGATATCAGTTATAATTTGACGTGTTTAAATGTAAAATGGTCATTTATGTTTTCATTTATCACCACGGCTCCATGTGCCCTCCGAAACTCCTTTCTTTTGAATCAGGCGATTCAGGTATAAATATTGATGTAATAATATAAATAATTTTCGTAAATAATTGGGTTTACCCATACAATTATTGTGTCAGAACTCAGATTCTAGACTCGTTCAAGTACACACACCACAAGATAGCTATCTATGACGTTAGAGCTGCGTAGTTTCATGCAATTATGTTTATTTTCCATTTATATTGTACTTTTATCATTATTTAATTTTATTACAATTGAAATCCAAAGAAGGTTTTCCGAAGAACGTTTTTAGTGTTTGTTTTAATTTATTGTCATTCTTGATCAATTTTTAATATAAGTTNTTTTCGTTTTTGTAGGTCATCGTTAGTATGTTAATCTTACTTATAATCAGTGCAATTTTTCCGTTTTGCTGTTTTTTTTATTACATCTTTTATATTAGTCAGGCTAGTTATAAATAAGTAGCATATATCCTTTCAAATCAAGCTATTTGTCACACGTTTATGTATGTAAGGGTCTCAGCAAACATCTTTTGGGACTAAGCCGACATCGCTGCACGTGGTACATCTGCTGATTACAACGAGGCTCTGGTGGCCACCAAGCATTGGAGCAGTGTGGTGGGCTATGGTCTAATCCCCTTTATGATGTCACACGATTGAGCGTGTTGTTTTGGCGTGGACTGTTGCCTTCCGATCTAGAGGTGCTGTGCAACCTCGCACGTACCAATGTTTTTCGAATTTGGAATTATATGTACGTTTATCCGACAATCTTACGGTGAAGTAAAACACCGGAAACCTGACCCCTGTGAGAGATTTAAAGGTTGTACGTGAAGTTGGTATATCCGCAACGGGTTCGCGTGGATGTCGTGGACAAGGCTATACATGCTTACGGGTTGGGTCGGCCTTCGATGGGGACATATAATGAGCTGATGAAGCAAAAGTTTTTAGGCTTGCGCTGCATTAAACTAACTGTATAATCTCTGTAATTTTATTTTGTTTTATTAACATTTCACTATGTTTATTTTTAACATTTTAATAATATTCTCAACAGGCAAAACGCCGTAGCGCTTTTCCAAGTATCAAAATTCATTTTTGTGCTTTATTTTGGTATTTTAATTGCATTTTTGTATTGTTTTTGGCGTTCATAAGTTATTTTGTAAGCCTAATCTGATTAAATGAATTTTGACTTTGACTGTGACTTTGAATGCATACATTTAATAGTTACGAGTAAAGTTTATATCTTGTTTGCAATATTATTGGCAACCTAAAAAAATATTTAAAAGTGTAACATCAAGTTTGTCAAACGTAACCGATGTTTAATGCGTACCACAATCGATGCGCTAAGTCACAGTCGATAGGTAGGGAGGTCGCTTGACGAGTTTTAACGTTTTATTTGCAAGCATCATGGTCCAAGGGTAATGCTGAATATCATTGGGCTAGTTACGCGTTGATTTCTAAATCAAATATTGAATAATAGATGCATGTACAAATAAAAGCCAATAATTTTAAATGCAATCGTTCTTTGTGTCTTCATGATTTGACGGTTTATTGAGACGGATAGGTGTGCTTTGGATGGCATGTGAACCTGTTGAAACCATTTACTATTATACAATGTTAGTTGTCAAAACGGTAGGTTACAACTCAATCTCTCCATAATATGGTACGTCATACCTGTACCTGGGTTGGAGTCTAAACTGGTTCAAAGGCCACTCATCATTTTTCAACTGATGGCCTTTATATCATACCTAGAGGAGTCATCTATAAATTTATAAGTCTGAAGACCACGTGATATTAATATTTCTATGTAATAGGTCATCAGTTATTTGGGCTATGTTTTCTGCCTACTGCCACTTTGATAAGTATATATATATACATATATATATATTTAATGAAGTTTTTGCATTGCACTGTCTTAAGGTTTTGTGTTTGCCGTAAAAACGTAATTTAAAATAATCGATTAAATTGCTTGCGACGTTTGGATGACTTTGCAGTTACCGCTGTCAAGGGTTTTGATTCATCATCATCAGCTCATTAAACGTCCCCACCGAGGGGCCACGAGCTACCCGTATAGGGTACTTAGGCCTTAATCGTCCACGCGGGCCCAGTGCGGGTTGGACGACTTCATGCACAATCTTTGAATCTCTTTGCAGGCGTGCGTGAAGGTTTCCTCACGATGTTTTCCTTCACCGTAAGAGCGTCGGATAACGTACATATAATTTCGAAAATTCGAAAACACATTGGTTCTTGGTGGGGTTTGAACCTCAGACCACCCGGAAGGAGGGCAACAGTCTACACCAATGAGCCACCGACGCTCACCTTCATCAAATATAACCATGGGATATAACCTCAATTTTTCTAGCATATATATCTAAACGAAAATATACAGGTGATTTTTAGCAAAATGTCATGGACTGCTGACTTCAAAGGCGTCCTAGTTGTTGTGAAATAACCAAGACCGGTGCAAGCCCGTTTTTGGTTCAGATATAAACACGAGTTTTGCAATGTTTAAGTACTAACGACCTTTGGTGTCCATTTTGAAAGAGAGCAAAGTGGGTGGTTAAAAATAAGTATCCAAATTTGTCTATATTAAAGTACCCAATATAACTGCCTTACTCCTCAGGGAGGTAACCACAATCTCTTAAAACAGTATTGTTATAATGATACGTCAGCATTTTTGTAGCAGAAAAGACGAAGTAATATTATTGTAACACTGTTTTAAGAGATGGCGGTAGCCCCCCTGGTCAGAATATTGTAACGCTTCACCAAAAAAAAAGACGTTAAATGCTGGACTAATTAACTCCTCAATGAAAGTGGATGAATTTACCATAATATTAACGCTTCAAAGCTGAAATAAGATGGGTTGGGACAATTATAATTAGAATATCGACTTTATCTCTTTAACATTTTAAAAAGTATAAAAGCTATTTAAATACAGATTTATAGATTTTTCGTGATTGAATTTGGAAGGAACTATCTGATATAATGACTGCTTTTCGATAATAGAATGCACATTTAAAAACCTGTACGTGATGCTCAGTCTAGAAGTGCTTGACATTTGAATTTTTATTTCTTATTCATGTCACTGGGAAAGCACAGATGTTTTTATAAACAAAGTTATATTTATAAATGAAGAAGTGACTCACTGGCTCTTTGCACACTGAAGGGATTTCTAACTTAAATGTTATATACGGACATAAATTAACAACTCTCAATACACATTAAATATAAAAATAATAATGGTTTTTAACTCAGTGTATACCAAAAAGCCTGTCATGATAGCATAAGATCTAGCATATGATTTTGAAGCATTGAAAGTACAGGCCTGCAGACATAGCATAGCTGCGTTTGTATACATTGTGAGTGAACCCAGCGCTGATTGGTAGATGCAAGATTTTCAGCCTTTTAGCTCTGATACCGAACTCTTCACACTTTGACTATGATGATATATAAAGTAACATTACTAGTGTGAATTAGAATGAATAACGTACAAATATCCTAAAAGAGTGTTCTTCGAGCTGGTAACTTCATAGACCTAACATCTGTTGTCTCCAGTGACGGGCGCACCACAGTGTTGGTGTAGAACAATGACTGTCTTCTGTTATTAATTTTTTGCAACACTGCATCTGGCACCGTCATGCGTATCACTGGTGAGCGAACTGACTGTTCAGTTAATTTATGCCATAAAAATACGAGTAGTTTTGAATTAGAATCGCTATGAATGATGTAAAAAGTATAGATTAGAGATATGTTCATAAAACAACTGAAAAAAGTATTCTGGATGCAACGACAGAACACATATACAAATAATAAGCGTACATTTACCTAAAGAGCCTACAACTGTATTCTCTTTGGCGGTTTTTGACGCCACACGTGCGTCAAAAACGAATCTTTATATATAAAATCTACCTTTATATATACAGATTATCATTGGAACAAACTAGACGATTTCGCAAGACGCCAGCACGCAAACGGCAGGACGTTGCGCCGGACCGCGAAAATCTGTTCCGTGGCAACTTCGGATGTACAACCGGATTACTTCATGTTGTCGGAAAATCGAATTTTCTATAGTAATATGACCTCCCCAGTGTAGTACTACCTTTAAAAGGGAACTCTTAATAAAGCTAAACCTATATGTATTATTCCTCATCATCATATCTCATTGAACGTCATCACTGAGGGGCACGTACCTACCCGCAAATGGTGTATAGGCCTTAGTCGTCCATGCGGGTCCAGTTCGGATTGGCCGACTTCACGTACAACCTTTAGATTATTTCGCAGGAGTGCCTCACCATGTTTTCTTCCCGTAAGAGCGTCGGATAAACGTGCCTACATATAATTTTGATTTGACCTGCGGCCTTCAGATCGTAAGGCTGTCTACACTAATAAGCCACCGACGATTTATGTATTAATCTACTTTTAATAAATAAAAACCAATTTACATATTACGATTACTTCTTTTAAAAAAATACAGTTTTAAGCATTTTGCAAGCCTTGGACGCTGCTAATACGATTCAATAGCATTTGGTAGAGGTTTTTTGTATTCTATTTAAGTCTACGTTTTAGATAGAAACATGTTACTTGTTCACTTTCATAGCAATGTTTATATATATATATATTTTATTATTTAAAATTACTATAGGTTATGACGTACGTATGTACGTACATAACCTAGTGCCATTACAATTTCATACAAAATTTGCATTTGCACGATATAATTAATAGTTATTTGAGAACGATTCGGTTGTAATAAACTTTTACATCGCAAGGTTGGAGTCATTGGCTATGAGGTGTATTACAATTTAATCCGTTCTATGTACGTTCGAAGTGTACGATAATATAACATTATTACTTGTTACGATACAAAATACCCTTTCCTTTTTCGCTGCTTTAAATAAATTTATTTATTTTCGAATAACAAGTATCAAATGTCAATTGCCATCATTATAAATTGATGTATAAATAAGAACTTACATAAAAACAATAACATAAAATAAAAATAAATAGAATAAAAAAACAAAAGTTCTGAAACTACATTCAATTGGGAGTTTTTAAAATTAAACAGAAATAAAAATCTTTTAGTAGTCTAAAATGTATGCTACGAGTCTAAGGGCGTAACAGAGTGCATCTCGAACTCGGCTTAGGACGTTGCAGTTAGGGCTACCTTTGTCACTTATCAAATGTATTGGAGGTTTATTTCGACACATGACGCGCTTGAGGAGTTAAACCATCATAATTCCTTCCAGCATAAGACGGTATCTGCAGATAGATTTAAAGCGATACATTATTAGTACTTCTGATAGTAACGAATTTGTTTTGGAATGTGAAATTTTATTAATAAAGCGCATGAGATAAAATTGGAGGTTTTTTAAAACTAAATTTGAAATACGATTTTAGGTTTATTTAAATATTTTGATCTAATTTATAAATAAATTGCTGGCTGCCAATGTACTAACTTAATCTAACGTGCCAGCAATGTATTCTAAATTAGATATGCACCGGTACGAAAACCTCGATTTTGTGATAAATAACATAATCTTAGATATTTTATGTACCAATATTATGAAATGCGAAGAAGCCAACAGCGTTAACCATGTAAAGTATATATCATATTTTATGGTGACGAAACATGATCATAGTATCGGTTTTCGTATAATATTAAGTATCTTAAGAAATAATTGTGTATATAACGTAGAATTTAATACAATTACTAATAGTTTTCGCAACAGTTTATTGATACTACTCGTCATATTTGACATTTAACAAAATGTCTAGATCGAAATAGTATATTAAATCAATGGGTCAAATATTTTTCAAAAATATTCATCAAATTAAGTTTCAGCAATATTTACTACTACATTGTAAGAATTCGTAGCTAAAAATCCAGCGAAAAAAATTGCGGTAAGAAAATTTCTTTTATGTCTACAACGGAATAAAAAAATCTGTGAACCTACTATTCACCTAAATACATAAGGGAAAATTAACACTGACCACGGATACTCACAACTCCGATGAAGCAACTAGTGTTTTGCTTCTTCTGACAGACGCTGTGTTGAAGGAAAATTTATACAGCCATAATTTTCGTCAACACTGTCCAGTGAGAGCGTCGGTGCTCAGTGGTGTGGACTGTCGCCTTCCTACCGGGGGCTGAGGTTCAAATCCGACACGTACCAATGTATTTTCGAATTTTAGAAAAATATATGTACGTTATCCGACTCTTACGGTGAAGGACATCGTGAGGAAACCTTCATGCACGCCTGAGAAGAGATTCGAAGGTTGTGTGTGAAGTCGTCCAATCCGCACTGAGCCCGCGTGGACGACTAATGCCTAATCACCTTATACGGGTAGGCTCGTGCGCCTCGGTGGGACGTTTAATGAGCTGATGATGACTGTCCAGTGCTCATCATCCAAAAGAAAATGTGAGGTATGTTGAACTTGGTAATATCACTAGTTACAGTGCGCTCTTCTCGAATAAGCATCAACTTTTCATGGAATTTATCTAGCACTGCGGTGAACATCTGCCCAGAAGACTCGGTATCAAGTTACCACTCTACTGAAGGGCACTGACTGGACACTGCAAGCTGAAAAGTCGCCTTCACAAAATGAAGCTAAGTGACTCGGAAATTTGCAGATTCTGCGCGGAGAGAGAGACACCAATGCACCTACTCTGCAATTGTGGTCTATAATGGAAGCGAACATTCACTTGGGTAATTATTATCTATGCCCAAGTGATATCAAATTGTTGAGGTTGGGAAGGGTCCTGAACTTTCTAAAAAGTGCCCAACTTAAACTCTAAAAAGGGAGCGAGTCACAAAAGATCTTCTAGGTCGAAGTGACTACAGGTCTGAATAAGCCTGAAAAGCCCTCAAAACCCAAATAATAATAATACACAAGTCTTAGTAGACGTATAAGGTATTACCAGTTTGCCTCATCGTAAATAATCACTTCAACACAATAAGAAATTAACAATTTCCTTGTCCAAAATTACTACCAAGCAACAGTTGACTGTACAGGACCTTAACATATAATCTTTGATAATTACTTACAGTTCTGTATCTCTAATGATTCTATTAACTTATAAATGAGCAAACGTAACGAAACAAAGAAACACGTTAATTTCCTTTGTATTTTTATAGGGTCAAAGGAAACATAAAATTAATGAATACTTTTGTATCCTGTTAATATCATCCTACGTTTATTATCTTGTTAGGCAGTGGCAAGGCTATACTCTTTTTTACAGATATCTATGGACGGTGGTTGTCTTCCAGTGGGCCTGGTATGGTATTGTTAATCTACTATTCAAAATAATTCAAAAAATGATGCATTGTTGTATTCGTTTGATTATACGTGCATTTGTACCTTAATTTAGATTCCATTTTATGAGAGTTGTCTGTCTGGATACTACATACAGATATACGTCATATGATTAGAAAACATGCTTTAACTATTAATAGAATAAGTAAATAAATATAAAAAAGTAAGAAACATTTAAAAACAATATGTTTTTTAGATATATCAATTTTGGCAAGAATAAGCTATAGTAAAAATATTAAAAAAGTATTCTTAAAGCGTGCCAAGAGCCATGTTTATTTGTGTTATTTACTCCATTAATAAAATTATCTTACAACCTTTGTTTATAACAATGAATTGATTGCAACGTTGGGTTTACAATTTTATTCAAGTAGTTAAATAAATATTCCGAGAAATTTACCAAATAAAAACTTACCAATTTGAAAACAGAAACTTACGTGGCAACACACACGAATATCACATTAAACATTTTAACGACACATTAAACAATAGTCTTAAAATATATATTTAACCGGTCACACTAACTTGTAACAACTAATATTAAAATTAATAATGATGATTCAAGTTAACAGAACTCGCGGTTGTTTGCTTAAGCAAAGCTAAGCGATACTAAAATCGTCAGGTCGCTTAGTTAGCTCTAGACAACATGATTATAGTAGATTGCATCTAACAATGCCTGGAAGGATGCAGACTTCAGAGGAAATTGGAATCGCGCACAAGTAACTGATTAGTTCATACAGTTAATATCATATTTCTCACCTGCCAGGTCTATACGAGTGCTTTTTTATAATTTTATTTTATAAGCTCTGTGCAGAAGCTTCCAATTTTGAAATAATTATGGAATGTAGTTAGCAGATTAAGTTGTAGAGCTGTGGTAATTAGTATGGCTTGTTCGAGAAACAATAAAAGAGATCAGATTTTAAGTAACCACGTTTTGTGTTAACGTGGTAAAAATAATTTAAAATAAATAAAAATATTTATTGTAAATTATAAGATCATTTTATATATTTTAAAAAACTTTAGCTTGTATTTGCAATATTTTTTAAGATTTAAAGTTGAAGTAAACGTGGCTTTCTTTTCCTCATTTTGTTTTTGATGGATCGATAGCTTGATTTTAGACGTTCAGTTGATGATTCGATCTTTTAAATACCTATCTCGTCATTACCACCCTATATAGAAAAGCCTATGCCCTACAGTGAAGTGTTATACAGAAGTTGATTATGATGTTTTTATATTTCATATTTGAAATTCATAAGTGAATATCCTTATAAAAGTTCAAAGTTTATTGTGATAAATAACAAACTATTATAATACGGGTATAGAGCGTCGGTGGCTCAATGGTGTGGACTGTCGCCTTCTACCGGGAGCTGAGGTTCAAATCCAATGTGTTTTCGAATTTTCGAAAATATATGTACGTTATCCGACGCTCTTACGGTGAAGGAAAACATCGTGAAGAAACCTTCATGCACGCCTGCGAAGAGATTCGATGTTTGTGTGTGAAGTCGTCCAATTTTCGGATTTCCGCAAACTCAGTCAGGCCACAATAGATTTTGTATTGTGTTTGGATTCCCGGGGTTCAATGGATTATGAGAATACAATAAACACCGTGAAATCCGAATCATCATAAGTCAAGTAACTTTTTTATGTTATCAAGTCAACAGAACGGCTCGGACGCTCACCTGATGGTAAGTAATACGACTCGAGCCGCATTGAAAGAGACCAATAACCGATAGACTTATTATTTCCATCAATGCTGAGGTATTGATTGATTGATTGATGCTGACGCAGTGAGCTGCGTCGTCACCCGAGACAACAGATGTTAGGTCTCTTATACCCGGTAATTTCACTAGCTAAAGTGCTCTTATCCGAAACACAAAAGTGCATAGCACTCTTTGTTTCGGGACGATATCTGTCACTGCGGTAGTACCTACCGTGACGACGACAGTATCGAGTTACCACTAGTTACTCACGCAAACCACGTCGTACAAAGTCCAACTTAATGTACATTCCAAACGTAATTCTAATTAATAGAGTAGAAATAATAATAATTAAATATTTACTGACATTCACACAGCGCTATCTAGAGCCCCAAGTTAAGCGTGAAGCCGGTACTAAATAACGGATAACATACATATATACATATTTTTTTTTTGTAAATACATAATATGTATGTATTTACAAAAAAAAATGTAAACATACATACATAGAAAACACCAGACCATTACAAACAGACATGTTCATGCACACAAATGTTTGCACTGCCCGAGGATCGAACCCGGAACCCTCGGTGTTGCAGTCGACGTCCCAACCGCAACACCAAATGGGTTATCAAGGAACTACTAAGAAGAAGAAACTACTTAATTCTATTTATTCAAACGTCAAAGTCTAGCTGAATGCTATGTCGAATTTCCCATTACAAATTTATCATAATCCGTAAGTATTTGAACTTATTACCATAATGAAATATAATACTGATTTATAAGTAAAGTTCAACTGCAGAGTCAGTAAATATGTCACTCTTGAAATGATTCGTCTAAACAGGATGTTTTCTGAAAATCACGTCACGACACGTCAAGATAATCATTCGCGATCTTTGACACTGTCTCAAGTTAGAACGTCGACTGCTAATGAATTTGTTGTTTATGACATATATCGAACAAAAACTACACAATTCAACGAATAACTGTATAACTCCAAAGGCAAGGATTTGACGGATACAGAATTAAATTCCACCATAACCTGCAGCTCGTTAATGAAGTTAGTTAAGCACGTAATCCTTCTGATGCCAAGTGGTAAACGTCATCTTCTTCTATAGTTTTAGTAAATATTTACTCAATTGATAAAACAGTTAACCGACTTACTATCAGCATTTTCTGCCAAGGCAGACAGTTTAAAGTGCCCTCCGAGCAACCTTATATTTTTTCTTTTTAACCTTATATTTTTCTTTTCTATCATAAGTGCTATAAATCCTTTTCTCTTATCCACAGTCAAATGGACAAATAAGCATAATAATATCTTATCAGTAAGATTGCGACAACTAGGAGGAGATCGACATCGAAATGAGGGCACTGTAGCTAGTGAAATTACCGGGTATAAGAGACCTAACATCTGTTGTCTCGGGTGTCGGGCGCAGTGCGGCGTTGATGAAGGATAATAATAACTGTCTATCAGTTGTTGGTCTCCTTCAATGCCGCTCTGTCATGGGTAGGCGTATCACTTACCACCAGGTAAGCGTCCTGACCGTCCTGTACACTTATAAAAAAAAGTATTTACTTCTAACAAATCATGATAGAGTGCGTACAAACAATACTCGTATTCCTTAACACTTTATCAAGAGAGGCACTTACGGAAAGTAGATGATGGCGACGAAAATACTAAAAATACCTAACAGAAAAAGTCGATTTCATGAAGCCAACAATTTTTCACATGTTCAATATTAATATTCTGCGTAGCTCATGGGCAATAACCGGAAACTGTTTATATTAAAAATTTGTCTCTAATAATAGGTTAAATAATATTGACGACCCATCTGGTGTAATGGTTAAGACGTCGGCTAAAACACCTAGACTTAGGTTCGATCCCGGCAGTCCAATCATTTGTGCATGAAAATATTTTCTGTTTGCATTGTTTATTTGGTGTTGTTTTATGTAAAAAATGTTAGTTTGGGGCAAGATGGCTCTGTGCGAATGTCAGTGAATATTAATTTATTTATATTTCTTGTTTATTTAAATAAAAACGTTTCATGTTAGATAATGTTACTTCCAATTGGAAGCTTTATTGTTCAAGGGTAGCCGTTTTTATTGTTATATAACGACTGTCACGTGTAATTTTAATTAGTGCAATAATGCTCATAATACTCTTTACCAATAGATTGTTTTTATAACTCTTGATAATCCTTAATATAGAGTTATAAATAGAAAAAGGAACAAGGTTATTTTCGAATTTAACGCCATAGATTCTGTATAGCGTTTGATTTTTTAAAAGTCAATGCAAATTTATCATCATAACCCTTTATAACCTAAATGTCCTCTGCTAAACGAAGGTCTTCACTAATGTCATCTACGCATACGGATGCCTAGCTTCCTACATTTATCTGCTGCCCGACGAACTAGGCCATCATTACATAAATAAATAAAATATCCACTGACATTCACACAGCGCCATCTAGCCCCAAGTTAAGCGTAAAGCCTGTATTATGGGTACTAAATGACGAATAAACATACTTATATATTTTTATTGTAAATATATACATATTATACATCGAAAACACCGAGACCATTAGAAACAGACATATTCATGCACACACATGTTTGTACTGCCCGGGGATCGAACCTGGTACCCTTGGTGTTGCAGCCAATGTCTCAACCGCAACACCAAATGGGTCGACAACATAAGTATATGTTATTTTTTATGTTGAATATAAAGGGAATTTCCTCCTAAAGATACTCCTACTTCATCATTATGAAGTATTGTAGGCTATTCTTATTATATATTGCTATGTATTTAATTATATACAAACGCGAATCTTGTATCATTATTATCAATTTGATGAGTGAGTGGGTTTTTTCTTGTATATTATCCCATTGTTTATGCTTTGGAGAAAAATGAATAAATATTGCATTTGATTTTGCATTCATGACTTGGTTTAACTTGGTTCCGTAGATTTTACTTTCTTTAATAAATTTATAGAAAACTGCACCCACTAAAACATGTGAAACGTTGCCAAGACGACCACATAAGGTTTTCCCAGTGAAAAATACATCAGATCTCAGGTAGGGCCAAGCTTCTGAATTTACACGGCCTAGTTCTACCGTATTTTCTGAACTGTACAAGTTTCAATAATTAAAACTCATTTAGATATCAGTTATAATTTGACGTGTTTAAATGTAAAATGGTCATTTATGTTTTCATTTATCACCACGGCTCCATGTGCCCTCCGAAACTCCTTTCTTTTGAATCAGGCGATTCAGGTATAAATATTGATATAATAATATAAATAATTTTCGTAAATAATTGGGGTTTACCCATACAATTATTGTGTCAGATCTCAGATTCTAGACTCGTTCAAGTACACACACCACAAGATAGCTATCTATGACGTTAGAGCTGCGTAGTTTCATGCAATTATGTTTATTTCCATTTATTGTACTTTTATCATTATTTAATTTTATTACAATTGAAATCCAAAGGTTTTCGAAAACGTTTTTAGTGTTTGTTTTAATTTATTGTCATTCTTGATCAATTTTTAAATAAGTATACAATGTAACTTCTTCCCCGTTATATTTAGATTTATTTTTTCTGAATACATTTTTTTTAATTTAGCCCTTATCATTTCACTGTCCTTTGTTATCAAACGACCTTAAATTTATATGACACAATGTAAATAGCATTATATTACCGATAACATAACGTTTGGCTTACGCAATAAAAAAATGAAAGAGAGATTTATTTGTGGATATATATCCACAAATAAATCTCTCTTTCATTTTTTTATTATAAATATACATTTTCTCGGAAACTCAACTTCATAATCGACTATTTCGTATTTTTTGTATAAAGTATTGTATTTTCCATCTTCGCAAATCCTAACGAGCCTTATACCATCAAAACCTGCTGTATTGTAATAAAATTCATTAGCCTTCTTTGAAAAGTTATTTAAAACAACAATAAAAAATGTACAGAATTCTGTACCGCATAAAAACAACGAACAATAACACCTGATTATTTTGCATACATTACGCGTTTCCAAGTGGGGATTATAATAAATGACCGGAAAAAAGCCGCAAGCATTCTCAATGAGTAATTAAAAAACCGGTTAGATGAAATGCTAATAATGTGTCTAAGTAAGGACGGTTGGAAAAACTAGGAAGTTGCATCATATAAATAACACTGAACGAATAAGGAAGGCTGTGGAAATGCATCATTTCCGATTGTTCGGTTCACTTGATATAGGTACGCGGGGTCGTTACTGAAAACTGTAATTTTTTTTTTCGTAATAAAATATCACTGATATATTTTTTACTCAAATTCAAATTTAAAATTCTTTATTCAAATTAGGCTTACAAAAAGCACTTATGAACGTCAAAAAATATACAAAAATATAATAAAAAACAATTAAAATACTAAACTAAAATATGAATTTTGATGCTTTGAAAAAAAAAGCGCTTCAGTGGATTGGCCTGTTGAGAAAGAAGCACCCAAAAACTCAACAGTGTAGCCTTTTTTAAAAACAATTACTTAGTAATATATCATAAACACTGAAATAGCTGAGCAATTTAAGACCAAGGATTTTTATCACATAAATATTCGTCAATAGTGTAGTACCCTTTTTTAGAAAGGTGGTTTTTTATTCTAGCTTTAAACATGTGTAAAGGGAACTCGACAATATTCTGCGGTACCTTATTGAAAAACTTTATACATCTTCCTATAAAAGATTTACCTACTTTATGTAGTCTCAAGTCCGGAACAGCAAGTTTGTTTCTATTCCTAGTATTAAAATTGTGTGAGTCACAATTTTTTTTAAAGGTATGATAGTATTTACGGACGTAAATTAAATTTTCATAAATATATTGTGATGCTACAGTCATTATATTTATTTCTTTAAAAAGTTCCTTAAGAGAGTCACGTGGTCTAAGGTTGTAGATAAAACGAATAGCTCTTTTTTGTAGTACAAATATTGTATTAATGTCGGCAGCTGAGCCCCACAACAGTAGACCATATGACATGACACTATGAAAATAACTGAAATAAACCAATCTTGCTGTTTCTACATTTCTATCTAGTTTGTCATAGATATATGAAAGCAAAATATACTAAAATGTACGTAAAATTATAATAATGTATAGTACTATAATAAGAAAACAAGAAGACATATTTTTTTTCTTAACAAATAAATTTAAAGCCTAGGTATAATTTAAACGGGAAAATATATCGTTTATGAAAATAAAAAAAATTATACGATTTAGTCTTTATAAAACACTTTCGAATCGTCAAATTAAAAATAAAATTTTGAAAGTTTTGTGATAACGGTTCGGTACCACAAAATTTAGAAGTTTACCATAAATTAGAAAAGTAATTATTAAAAAGTTATTTAAGCCCAGTATATACATTTTGTATGTAAATATAGCGAAGATTATATTAATCAAAAGATTATAGGCTAATCTACACTGTTGATGTAAATATTATAATTTTATTAAACTAATCTTTGCAGCTGTTTTGATTACAGTTACTTTTGCAAATACGGTAAATTGTGAGTCGTAAGGATGCTCAATCAAATGCAGGGCTAAATTTCAAAAATTGTATTTAAATAGTTTTGTTTTTTATATTTTTAAGGGCAGAATTTGCAATATTAAAAATGTGTAACTTTTTCTGAAAAAGCCAGTATGTCTAACTTGTGCAGGCAAGCGTAGCTGAACTTTATCATTGAAGAGATAATTTTGACTGCGCGGATAGTCATATAATAAAGATCATGTAAGAAATCATTTTGTTTATTTCTGAAATTAAGTATTTTTAGTTAAATTTTAATTTTTTATATGTACCTAGTATTTTCTAGCTCCTTAAAATAAATAAAAACAGATTAAGAGATTTATCTAGTGAAAACACTAGATTTCAAAAGAAATGAACAAATCTAAAAAACACATACCTTAAACAAATTGTCCACGGTTTCTTACACTTTTCTCTTACTAATTTATTTATCACAAACTAGTAGAGTACACGACATTCTATATTTTCACTCTATATTAACGTAGCTCCATCACATTAAAGAGAAAACTTTTATACTAATCGTTAATTTTAAAACCCCCATATAAAATCAACGACAGACTGAAGTGAGAAACCAGAACTAATTTTCATATATACATCTGTTACTGATTCGACTGAAGTGAATTAAACTTTAGTGTATTTTATTTAAAATTCAACTTTACGCGGCACGCAATAAGAGCGTTTGCTTCGATTTGCGTGCGCGCAAGACGACATAGAGTACTGAACTGAACTAGAGGCGGCATGGCTTAAAGTAAATGGTCCGAGAGGGGTCGTGCAACCTTGGATATTCCGGCTGCTGGAAGGTATTTGGGTTCCATTATGTTCGTATACTTCATTCATTATTGTGCAAATAAATATGGCAAGAAAATTTAAGCGGTCGAGGCAATATGTGTGTTCCGTTAACACATTTGCATACGATTTTTAAGTTAGTGCACTGTATTTGCTCACACATTTATTTTATGCTTTTAGTTTTTTCGCAATAATAGTTTGAAAGTGCTTCCTTCCTTCATTTTAATATCTTTTGCTGGTGATAAGCTACTAACATGAATAATAATATTATTTACACAAAGAGGTCATGGTTTTTTAACGTATCTTAATTATAAGAATTTTTTCTAAGCTACTTATCCATTTACATCAGCCTGTCCATGGTCCCTCTCGTGAAATACTGTGTACTATTGAGGTATCCTACGTTTTCTTTTTAAGAACAATATTTCTTGTTCAAGCAAGATTCATTGAATTATATAATTCAGTTATAGCATGAAAAACAAAAAGTTTATTATAATCTTATGTTCATATACATCTAATAAATAATTTAAGAGAAAAGTATTTGGTGTATTGTTGAATTTGTATGGGTTTATTACAAATTATGTGTCTTATTCTTTTAAGCAGTGGATTGTCAAGGGTATAATTAAAATAAATATTAGACTGTGATTCAGTCAATTTATGAGAAAATATATAAACCTCCAAGGCTTAAAACTACGACCAGAACTATGCATCAATGAAAAATTTAATATAATTAAATAGCACTGTCTGATAGAATCAATACTCTATGATGTTTATTGCATATTCGTAGTTAGTGAAGTTTTTGTTATATCGTTATTGTTATATACTTCAGTAGTACATAATACATATTAATACATTATTGTCAAATGAAATGTAATTTCGTCATAGTATTCCGTCAAGACATTTTTTGTTTAAGTACGCATGACATGCCTATTATGAAGGATTTCTTCATTAAATAAATAAAGTTGCTGAAATTTTAAATTATCTGACTGCAACAATTTGGAATGGTATTAATTTAAATAAAAAATTGCCTTACATCATTTCATTACTAATTTTACTAGAACTGAAAAACTACTACGGCTTAAAGAAACGGTTTATTGTAAAATAATAATAACTTACTAAATGCAATAGTGGAATAGATTTTCATTATATTTTTCCATTTAAACCCGTTTGTTTTTAGCGAAGGAACTATAAGAAGAAAGCCATTATTCCAGCAGTAGGCTATTATGAGCCGTAAAGTAAAAATAACTATTAAGTATAATCATTATAGAGCATCGGTGGCTCATTGATGTGGACAGTTGCATTTTCAGGGTGCAAATTCAAATCCCGCCACAGACCAATGTATTTTCGAAATTATAGGTACATTTATCTGATGCTCTTACGTTGAAATAAAAGAGGTCATGAGGCAACCTGCGCACGCCTGTAGCATAGAATCATCTCTCTTTTCGGACAATCAGTCGATTCAGCCTGCAATTTCCTTACCTGTGAATAATCGTATAAAGTAGTATTTTCCCGCGGGATTCGAACTAACGACCTCCAAGAAGTAGATAGTCCATGATTTAAAATTATAGAATTTAACTCAGCAATTAACAAATACGCGCCTTACTAGCATATCCTTAATTGTTATTTTAATTACCTTGAATAAGTACACAAATATATTTTCTTCATATCAGTGTACTAACTGTTACAATTACTAACGGAAAAATACAATTTAATCGAATTGCATGCGCAGATATTTCATACAAACACGCAACACTGAATTCACTGATGCATATTGAAAACCCCATCCTGCTTGCAGCGTTCTATCTGCTGAGGTGTTCATGGCTATATGTTTAAAATATAGAAAATGAGTACTAACAAAAAAACGACTTCAAACCGAAAATTCAAAAATACATTTAAAGCTAGGTAAATAGAATGGTTAAATAATTCTTTAATCATTTTGAAGTGCCAAGTAAATTAAGATTCAGAGACATCAATATTTATGTATATCCAACAGAAACTTGTCTGTTGCTGTTTTCTTGCTGGTTTCTTCTCAGTGGAAAACTACCTCCCGAACCAGTGGTAGCTTCACTTGACATTTATAAGTGTTCTTTAAGGACCTAACTGAATAAACACTTTTCATTTTATTTCAAACAATTGATTTTCTATTGTATTAACAATCCTGGCGGTTACTGGCTCTAAGGCTTACAAAGCAGCAGAGAACGGGAAAGTAATGCTTTTCGTTCATTCCACTTTAAAAGATATAACTTGATTCATAATTCCATATAAGGGTGTAAAGCTTCGCTGTCGTGGAGTAGGCCTTAGTCTAGTAGTGGACTGACTTGAGACCAGTGACGTGCACATATTATGCACATAAGTAGTGCCCTGTGCGTCCAGACAGCCCGGAAAATAGCCAACATATGAAAAGATTCCCGCTTATTCTCCCATTTTCCTCTACAGATTTGAAACCATAGACGTCCTGCTAATCAACAGCACTTAATTAGACAAAAACGTAAATTATTTATTAATTGTCCGATTAGTGTTTCTCACTTTGCAAAATACCCTACTCATAATCTGTGTGCTGAGACCCAGCTTACATGTTTAAAAGGGCTATCATGACCTAATGCACTTAGTGTTCCAGTTACAAAATCTTTGTAATAAATTATTGTAAAGCTATTTGTAGGTAAATGACAAAACTGTAACCACTGATATAAAAAGATTAAAAGAGTAACTCGAGTTTCTTGCCGGCTCTTCTCGAAGATCCTACTTATTCCGAACCGGTGGTAGAGTCACAAAAAATATGATATTAATAACAATTGACGATTCAAAAGTATCTGTAACAGATTTATTTGAATAAAGATTTTTTTCTTTCTTTCTTTCTTTCTTCTAATTTGCCCGAAGCGTAAATCATTCGACATCGCATGTAAGCAATAGTAATCTTAGTATTGTGCAGCTAACAAAATGTTTAAGAGGAAGAGTTATTATGATTCAACTTAAATGGTACTTAGTAATGAGTATAATTATCAATAATAGTTTAGCGAGCTAAACAAAGAATCTTTTGAGATACATTTCTGATCCTTTGTTAGTTTTAACCAAAACTTAATCATATCTGATTATAGCATAACTTCTTGCATAAGAATGAAGAAAATATTTTTAGCACCTATACAGGGTAATTTTTGGCACATGGACCGACAGGATTTTTGGGGGGTTGGGGGGAGGGTGTACATTTCCCCGATAGACGCAATGTATTAAGTTTCACGGTAATTAAGATATAACGCTTTTTATTTTCTTTAAGTACCTAAATTCATGTCTTAAATCGTCATAATTTTTAATTTGTTGTTGCAATACCGCACGATGATTTGTCCTTGTTTTCTGTAATGTACCTATTTTTTTAAACTCTGAAATTCGTGTAAATTATATAGTAAGTGGTAACTTCTAAATTAATCGCATAAGAAAATAAAAGCTCATGTGAATTTAGCTTTCTTGTATAAGGTTCTTTAGTTTTGCATATTTCTAAGAAGTTGCCTACTTTTGTGGCACATTATAGGAAGG